>CM016621.1:63326992-63338380 GCA_005393395.2 Gossypium australe | reverse complement strand
CCGTCTTGTGCACATCAGCCTCCTTTACCTTAAGTTGATGATAGCCCGACCTAAGATCTATCTTCGAGAACACCGATGCACCCTTCAGTTGATCAAACAGGTCATCAATCCGAGGCAACGGATACCTGTTTTTGATTGTTAACTTGTTAAGCTGACGGTAGTCGATACACATCCTCATTGACCCGTCTTTCTTCTTGACAAACAGCACAGGTGCTCCCCACGGAGATATACTAGGTCGAATGAACCCTCTATCCAAGAGTTCCTGAATTTGAGCCTTCAGCTCCACCAACTCCCTTGGTGCCATTCGATAGGGTGCTATAGACACAGGTGCCGTCCCGGGCAACAGGTCTATACCGAACTCCACTTCTCGATCCGGGGGCAGACCCGGAAGTTCTTCCGAAAACACATCAGCGAATTCCCTTACAGTTCGGACCTTCTCAACTGCTGACTCCTTGACCTCCAAGGCATAAATTTGAACCAACAATGCTTCACACCCTTTTCTGATCATTTTCTCGGCCTTCAAGGCAGACACTACATTGGATAGATAGTCTCTTCTGTTACCTATCATGACCACTTCATCACCCTCAGCCGTCTTTAGAATCATGCGCTTAGCAGCGCAATCCAACCTTGCCTGATACTTAACCAACCAGTCCATTCCAAGAATTAGGTCGAACTCCCCAAACGGCAGTTCCCTCAGATCGGCCACAAACACTACCCCTTGGAGTTCTAGGGGTAAATCTCTATATAGCTTGTTCACCATCACAGAGTGTCCTAGAGGGCTAATTACAGTCATCTCGCTAGAAGCAGTCTCAAAATCCAAGTTCATAGTCTCTACCACACTACTGGCAATGTATGAATGCGTCGAACCCACATCAATTAAAGCAACATATGGAAGACCAAAAATTAGGAACGTACCGGTGATGACATCCGGTGCGTCACCCTCCTCGTGACGTCTCGCTGCGTAGACTAAGCCAGGCTGCCTAGCTTCTGTGTTGCCTGCTCCTCTGCCCTGAGTTCCGCGACCTCGGTTAGGACCATTGCCTCCTCTACCATTACCACGACCCCTCTGCGGTGGTCCCACATTCCTTGCTGGAGTACGGTTCTGACCCTCTGGCTGATTCCTTGCCAACTTCCGAGGACAATCCCTTACACGGTGATCCGGCGATCCACATTCAAAGCAACCTCTCTCACCGGTGTAACAACCTCCCCAATGCACTTCCCACAGCGATTACACTGAGCCGGTCTCTGATTAGTAGCCATGGTCCTTCCGGCTTGATTCGGCCCACTCTGCCTGGCCCTCTTTTGTGCACTATCTCCCGATCCAGATGACCCGACACCTCTTTTCTGCTTGCTCCTATCATAGTTCTGTCTCACAGACTCTCTGACCTTTTCGGCTACTTTAGCCTTTTCTACCAAAACAGCAAACTCTCGTACCTGTTGTGGAGCAATCAATAGCCTTAAGTCATCCCTAAGTCCGTCTTCAAAACGGACACAACGATCATGCTCAGATGACACAACTCCCCGAGCATAGCGGCTCAGCCTCAGGAATTCTGCCTCATACTCAGATACTGACTTATTTCCTTGCACTAATCCCAGAAAGGTTTTCCTCTGAGTATCAGTATAACTGGTGCCCACATACTTCTTCTGATAAGTAGCCTTGAAGTATTCCCAAGTAAGATCATCTACTGTAGCGCCGTCTCGAACCGTGAGCCACCACTGGTATGACTCGTCTTTTAGAAGCGACACCGCTCCTTTCAGCTTCTCCTCATTTGTTAAGTCGAGATCATCCATGATCCTCTCGGTTGATTCTAACCAATATTCGGCTGTACTGGGTGCGACACCTGACACACCCCGAAATACTTCAGCTCCGTTGGATCGAAGCCGCTCAGATACAGACTTTCGAGCTCCTGTACCTCTACTGGTCTCCGCCATCATTTCTAAAACACGCAGCATAGCCTGCGATACCGACTCACCCCCCGTCTGATCCTGATGTCCATCACCAAAAGCTGGGGGTGGTGGTGGAGGTGGTATTTCATTATCCGATCCTTGGCCCGACCTAACTGGTTCCGTCATGACCATCCGGCCTCTACCGCGTCCCCGACGGCCGCGAACTCTAGAACTCATTTCTTATAGCGCAATCTGTCTTAAGAGGTTTTATGAGTTAGCCAATGTTCCACTGATTATTAGCAAAGAAATTTTATGGGCGAAATCAAGAAGTTGTTCTTTCGATCAAACAAGTTTTAAGTCTTCTATCGTAATTCGAAGATACACATTCACTTATTCCATCCCTCTCTTTGAACAATTCCTAACCCGGGGGTATTTTCGTCGTTTACCCTACAGGGGTATTTTGGTAATAAAACAAGGTGAGTTTGTAAATCTTTGACAAATCAAGGGAAATTTAAAAATTTGCAAAACTTAGGGTTCTTTTTGAAAAATTGTCTTCCCAAATTGATAATGTTGCAAAACTTTGAAAATCAGGGTCATTTTGGTAATTTGCAAATTAGGGGCAATTTCGTAATTTTCCAAAATCACTATATTTTTGATAAACTAGGGATTTTGGATATATAAGAAAAATTTGATTAAAATTTTGGGGTAGCTTAGTAGATTTTAAAACTAGGGGCTTTTTTGTAATTTACCACTAAGGGTATTTTAAAATGTCCATAAATCAAGAAAATCTTGTAATATAATACTTACAGTTTGAGGGAAGTCTTTAAAACTATAGTCTTTATAAAAATGCGGCTAATTCCCTTTCGGGTTTTAATAATAGGGTTTAGCCCGTGAACAAGTCCTCACGGTTAGGGTGAACCGAAGCTACGCACCAGGTAGGATTCCCGCGAAGAGGGGGTGAGTCGCTAAGACCACTTAAATACCAAGCTCTTCCGGATCCAATCCTAGACATGCGTACAAGGGTTACCACACCTTAACTCGGCGACTTAGTCATGGGTTTGTTTAATTAGGCAATTATAAATCTTATGTGATTGTTTGGGGTAAACTAGTCCTAGGGTTCATATACCTTTCGTACCATCTACGTCCCGTTTTCTACCCATTTACAGATAACCATCCATACATAGATTAAAAGTACTTACAAGAGCGGATCGGTGCCGGAGACTCGACGCCATGTTGTTCATCCAAAACCATTTTTATAGAGGTTTTCAAAAGTCTATCTAGAAGAACATTTTTAGGCCTTAGGCCCTCACAGCCGAGTTTTGAACCGGGCTCTGATACCAACTTGTAACACCCCAAACCCGGCCCACGAGCCATGACCGGATCTGGTATGTCACGGAATAAAGAAGTTTGAAAGGTTTGGGTTAATAGTAGAAATTTTAAGAATTTATTAAGGGTATAAAACGGTATTCGTTAAAACTCAAGTGGGTTGATTTGGTAAATCTGATAGAGTTGAAAATCCTTTATTCCTTTAAAACCATTTGATCATTTAGATTTTTTTTTTTTTAAAACATTAGAGTGATCAATAGTTCAGAAAATTTCGTTACCCGATGGTAACCTTTTTTTTTTTTTTTTTTTTTTCGAAAACGCGTAGAGTACTTATTTTTGAAAATGTTACTTTTAACCGATTTGCATAACCGTTCGTAAGTTCATCAGTTATATAATAAAGTAAAGCAACTACTTAAACATCCAAAATAATAAGCGGCCATATTACAACCCAATCGAATTTTAGTGAATAGTAAACTTAAAACGGGGCAAAATAAAATTTCAAGTCCACAAAACCAACATGGCCGCCTCGAGCTCTCCTCGGCTCCGCATCCGTGCTCTACTCACCTGCAAGATGATATGGGAAGGGGTGAGTCACCAAGACTCAGTGTATAAATCCCCGACCCGAAAATAACACTCATACACAAGATATTAGTATGACATGCAATTATGCAACCCAACCTAGCCACCCATGCTCCTTTTCTACCCCGTGTGGTACCAAACCACTGGTGGTGCCAAACCACTGGTGACTTATAGTCACGATATTCGTCAATACGTGTGGTGCCAAACCACTGGTGGTGCCAAACCACTGGTGACCCGAAGTCACGATCAAATGATGGGGCCAACCCATCGTGTGATACCAAATCACTGGCGTCGATCCCGTATCTCAAATGTGGGGCCAACCCACGGTGGTGCTAAGCCACAGGGACGAGACGCTATGAGGTGCCAAACCTCTGGAGGTATCAAACCTCTGGTGACCGTAGTCACAATGTGTTACCAAAACACTGGTGCCCGTCGACACGAATATTACTCCCTCTCGTCAATCCCACCATCATCATGCTCATATCACAAGTATCATGATCCCATATATCGTGCAATCGTATATAGCATAGCATTTCACAGCATATGATGGCATATATAACGTATATCGTAAATCGAGTAATAGGGGACTTACCCGAATACCAAGCTTATGCCCACTAGGCAAAGTAACCACATGAGAGGTTATAATATTATCAATTAACAGATTATACTAATAAAGTGTGTAAGAGCTTACACACCTATTTAATCGAAGATTTAACTAGCAATCCCGTGTCTATGCGATATTACAGAAGTCCCGAACTTGTCCTCGTAATGCTCCTATATTCGGCCATCATAGATCAGTATTTAGGGGTCTCATTAGATTAACCAACAATTCCAAGGGATTGATCATAACGTAATAAAACAGGGCCTTAGGCCGAACCTTTATTAGCACTAAATCACGAGATTCGAAAACCCGAAAACTTCTGATTCTTAGCCGATTTACCCCCTAAAATTCAAAGTACAATTTCGGTTACACTTAGGTACCCAAAATGGCCTTTGGCCGAATAGTATATGTATATATATATATATATACCTTACCAAAATGAAACGAAGTCTCGGTAAGCCACCCCTTCAATGCTTCTTTACGATTACTACACACAAGGGAGCAAAACTCTTAGTGTCTTGAGAATGTATTTTGCCCACCCCCAAAGGATGCTTAAAGGTTTCGGCTCCCTTCAAAGAACAATAACAGAGTCTTTAATAATGGATTCCATCCCATCTAGGAAAGAAAAAGGGATGGAAAAGAAATGAGTTTTGATTACTACACAAATCAATCCGAAAAAGAAAGAGATAGCACTTACCAAAAGATTTGGCCACCATCCAGAAACACCCCTTTATTACGATACTTACTAAGGTTACAAGAAAACACAAGAAGAGGGCTAATAAGCAAAGTATTCGGCCAACATTTCGGTACCTCCCTTACTAGCTCCTTAACCGATTGTAGAGGTTCTCAAAGCAGCTTCATTTGGCCAAGAAAAATTTCAAAAAGGAAGGCAAAACAACTAGGAGGGATTCGGCCATAACCATGCAAGGGAAGGAAACAAATTCCTCAAAATCTTGACCCTATATCATTCGGCCATGCTTTAGGTGGAGGGAAGAAAGAAAAATTAAACTTTGGCCATGCTTAAGGCCGGCCATCATTTCTTGTTTTTGAGGAATTGCCCATCACCATAATAAAATTATTAATAGGCCCCTTTATTCCATCATTTCCCATGACATAAAATAATGAAACAATATAAAATGGAGACCTCCCCATCCTTTAATAAATAATGGTAAGAATCTTACCCATACACCCTCATAAAATAATAAAAATAATAATATTATTAATAATAATAATAATAATAAAAAACAAAAGAAGGGCAGCCCTCCAGCTTGCTTTCACGCGTGCATGCATGCCCCATGCGCAGGCCACTTGCGTTCTGCCGGCCAAAACAAAAATAAAAATTCAAATTTCCTTCATGCTGCTGCCAGGTCTCGAACCTGAGACCTGGGAGAGATTGCCCACGCCTCTGACCATTCTGCTACTGCGCTATATCTGTTATGATAGCGTCGGAAATTCTCTTTAAGCTTCCAAGACTTGGCTCCCCCACGCACTTAATGCCGGAAGCCAAAAACAAAACGCCCCACTGCTGCCCAGGGGTTTCGAACCCTAGACCTGGAGCAATATTGCGCCCCAGCCACTCGGCCAAATGACTTTCATGTCAAGAACACGTCGCGAATTTCATTTAAACCTTCCTCCCTGAGTTTTCCCTTTGCCATAACGCTAAGCAAAATAGAAAAGCCCGCGCGTCCCCAACGGTGCTCGAACGCGCGACCTCGAGCTGCCACGAACCACTATGCCCCTAACCACTATGCCACGGCATTACTTGCGACATGCACTCGTCACAGCTTCTTTTAATCACTCTTCCGCTCATAAAACTAAAAAGGAAAAACTGCGCATGTGCTACCCCTAGGATTCGAACACGCAACCACTCGAAGCCCTCCCCCTTAGCTTCCTGCGTCCTAGCCATTCGACCTGCGTTCATTTCATGAAAACAAACGCATTGAAATATTCTTATACCTTTCTCCTTAAGCCCTCCTTCATGACAACAAAATAAAACTCCTCCCATGCGAATCGAACCTGAGCCCAGCGCATCTTCTAGCCTTCTAGCAGCGCCCTAACCATCCTGCCAGCAGCTCCTTTGAGGTATGTTTTGCACCGAAAATTTATTTAAAGCCTTATTTCTTTAATCATGTGAAATAAAAAAATTATGAAATTTTGAACTACCCCCAATTTAAGATGTTACAAAACCAATTTTCTAAAACGGAAGATAATCTTGAAAGAGTTGAATATCTAAAATTAATAGAAGAACTTTATGAAAAACATAAAGATTTGTTTGAAAAATATAATTATCATTATATGTTAGAATATGATGATAATAATAATAATAGTAATAATGACATTATTAATAATAATGAAAGCGAAAATTATATATTAGAAATAGAAAGTAGTAATTCTAATATAGATATTAATGTTACTAGTAATAATTCTGATGAAGAAAACACTTCAACAGAAGAGAATATAGAAATTCCTGAAGATCCTATGGAAACTGAACCACCAGATCCATATGATTTTGTAATACCTAAACCTTGGGAAATAGATAAAAAAGATCTTTATGGTAAAAGAATATTAGGTGATAAAATAGAAAATATAGCTACTAATGATATAAAACTGGAAACACCAGGAGAAACTAGTCAGCCTACACCTATACCTTACAGTATAAGTGATCTTAATAAAAGAAATGTTGCTCAAGGAGGAATATATTTAGACTTAACAAATATTCCTTTGTCAGACTATGAAAAAATCATAGATGATTGGGCACAGTCCATGACTATTGTTGTAAACAACAACAGTACGATATGGTCAAAAGAAAAGTTTTTAAACTATTTTGTTGGAACTTTTCAAGGTGATGTTCTACAATTTCTCAGACGCTGGGAAGAATTTGAGAAAGGAAAAGAACAAAAGGGTCAACTTATAAATCAAATAAGTTCTCCTAAAGACCTATTAAAAGGATTAACCTCAATTCTAAAAATTGAATTTTGTGGTTATACTAATAAAAAAGATCAGGATAGTCAATCCAGCTATACCTTGTCAAAATTAAAATTATATGATATTAGATATTTAGACGAATTCTCTAAGAAATTTCTACATGAATATCAAAAATTAAAAAACGAAAGTGTAGATTTTTGGAGAAATCAATATTTCCATAAATTACCCCACCTTGGGATGAAATTTGTATAAACAAATATGCATATTTCATTATAAAACATAGTAATGATAATAAGAAATAGGAGATATAGATACAATAGGTAATAGGATTAATTTCGCTAAAGAAAGAATTCTATTACATTGCTTACAGAGTAAAGCGGCTAAACAAGTCAAGAATAAATTAAGTCATAAATATTGTACAAAAATGTTAGAAGGAGAATGGGAATTTGGATGTAATTCCATACGTCCGAAAACCTATAAAAATATATAAAAATATAAATTAGCTAAATGGAAACCAGGAAATAAAAAATATACTAATAATAAAAAGAAAAAATTTGTTAGAAGAAAAACTTCTAAAAATACTAAAAAACAAATTTGCAAATGTTTTATTTGTGATGAAGAAGGTCATCTAGCAACAAGTTGTCCTAACAAAGGTAAGAATGCTAGAAAAATGATTAAAAATCTTGAAGAACAAGATTTAGAAATATGTTTTAGTGAGGAAACAAATCCTACTGAAATAATATATGAGTTATTATCAGAAACAGAGTTTGATACAGACTCTGATGAATATATTTTTATGATAGGAAATAGTTCTAATAATAAGTTAGAAGAAATTCCTAATTCTGAACAACAGAATATTAAATTAGGAAGTTTAATTGGAGAAGAAACAGATCTTTCCGATGACATAATAGAAAAATTAATAAAAATCATATTTCTAAAGAAGAAATTTATAAAATATCAATGTTTAAACTATGGTCAAAAAGACACATAGAAAAAATTAGTGGCAACACAGTCGCTAAGGATACTAAAGGTGGATTAACAGAAATTCCCTTATTTACTAAAGAAAAAATAAAAAGGATTAGAAGAAACTATCCTCAGGTCAGATATATACATTTAGGAGTTATCATGATAACAATTAGAGCATTATTTAGAAGAGGTCATGATGTTCCTATTTTAGCAGTATTATTAGATAAAAGATTTGAAAATCCAATAAAAGCACTTATTGGAGGAATTCAATCTAATTTACATACAGGTGTTATAGGATTTAAAGTTAAACCAAATTACTTTATCTCCATAACAGACCCTCTAATAGAAGAGTGTCTATGTCTTAGAATTCAGACAAAAATTCTGATATTAGTGATTTAGCAGAAGATTTAGCAATAAGCTGGACTTCTATTAATGAATATACTAATACGGCAGAGGTTGAAATAAAAGAAATAAATAATAAATTATTGAGCTTTTTGAGCCCAATAAATTTACTACAGAAATTCAACCAAAGCTATTACATTTAAAAGATTTATCGATTCCAAAAGACTGGATAATCGATAAAACCAATAATGCTAGTACTTCTAAACCAGTAATGTAACACCCTGGTTTTAGGGTTAGGTGTTTGATGCTTAGCTCGGGTGTTGGCACACTCTAGGGTGTGGTTGGGTAAGTTTTAGGGGTCCTGAGAACCCTAGATAGTGGTGGAATGATTTGGAAAATTTTTAGTTTTAGGGGCGAAAGGGGGAGCTTGGATAGAGGGGCCTTAAGAGAATTTTTGGTGGAGTTTTGGCATAAAGAGTGGCTTGGCAGAGTGGCAAGGAGGCGCCACTTAGAGCATGGAGAAGTGACGCCATTTGCAGGGGGAAGGGGCTCAGGTTCGATTCGCAAGGGCAGCATTTGGGGCCTTGTTTTTGCGTCAAAGAGGATAGAAGCTTGGTGGTTTTTGGATGCTTGAAAGGTGGAGAAGACTTGGTCATCTTTTTTTTTAAATTTGGCTAGGTAAAAGTTTGACTCATTCAACTTTTGAATGGATGTTAGGGAGGATTTGTAGGAGGAAATAATGGGATTTGAAGGGGAGTTGAGTGCTTGGCCGAATAGTATAAATAGGGGGGGGGAGGTGCTCATTGTTCATTCACCATTTGCTTTGCTTTCTCCCTCACTAAAAGTTCTTGCTTTCCCTTAGTCTCTTGCCGAAAATAAGTCAAGAGCACCCTTTCTTTCCTTTCATTTGTTGTAGCCAAAGCCGGAGGTTGGCTTATCCATTTTCCCTCTCCCCTCACCCCTTTTCTTTGTCCTTGCTTCAAACCGAAATCACCCTTAAAAGCCTGCCATTGCCGAATATCTCAGCACCATCTAAGGGGCCTTACCGAATCTTTTGTTCTCCTATTTTCTCTATGATTGGTTTTTAAGTCCCCGAAGCCGAACCATACTTCTTGTGGTGACCGATTCTAGTTTGAGCAAAGGGTAGTGGTTAGCAAGGTAAGGATGTGTTAGTTTTCCTTGTGCTATAGTTTCTTGTCTTACCGAATGGCCCTAAGTGTTCATTGTTTTATGCCAAGGCCGATTGTAGGGGAGAAGAGCCTAGCGTAGGAGACCTTTCGAGAGGCGATTAGTCAACGGTTACAAAAGCAGAAGTAGCGTTTCAGGTTTTTGGTATCATTTAGGTGCGTAATCATCGCACTATTTCTGTGGTTTTGGTTTGCTAACATGTTTATATGTGTATTTGTGTGGAAGACGTTTATAATGGCATAAGTGATGAGAACCGGTGATGGTAAGATTAATTGTGATATATTTATGGGTGTATAAATATTTATATATTTATGTGATATGATGACTTAACGTGTTGCATATATAGTTGCATGGGATTTGGGCTTGATTCGATGAAGAAGGAAGTGTACACAAGGTGTACGTGGTCTAATGATAGCTCCGGCTACATTAGCGCTTGGGGATTATGTAACACCCCAAACCCGGACAAGACACCACGTCCGAATCTGGTATGTTACGAGGGAAAACGTTTTTGAGAAATCCGATTTTTGGTTTAAAAGCTGAGTGAAAACATAGTGTACTTGAAAACAATTTGAGTAGGCTTGTTGGAAATCAAGAGGTGTATTTGAACCCGAAGATTTTGAAAACTTATCAACATGTGTAGTTGAACGAGTTTAAACCATTTAAACCTTAATAGATCCTTAGTGTTACTTAAAACCTTTTAGACTTAGGAGTAATACAAGTTGACTTGAAAATCGTTTGATTTTGCTTGCTATAAAGACATAGTTTGATACCCGATGGTATGGTTTAAAAACACCTTGCGTTCTAATTCTGAAATCTTTATCTTTCCAAGTTTTAGTAAAATTCATACCAACTTACTTTGTTAAGGCATATTAAAATTTAATTAAAACATAAACATCGTAAACCATAAATTAAAGGCCTTTTACAAATCCAAATTAAAACCCAATAAAAGTAAATAAGCTAAAGTACCCCAAATGCAATAGTCTGAGCAAACTCTTATTAAAGCATGGCATGTGCACCCCCGTCCATCCCGGCTCCATGTCCGCGTCTACGAGTCACCTGAAATGTCAAAGGAGGGGGTGAGTCGAGTGACTCAGCGTGTAAATCCCCTCCCGAAGAAACAACATGCTAACACACATCATACATAGCAAAGAATTAATGCAACCCCCGATCCTAACCATCCATATCGCCTTTTCTACCCCGTGTGGTACCAAACCACTGGTGGTGCCAAACCACTGGTGACATATAGTCACAATGTGTTACCAAAACACTGGTGTCCCAAAGACACAATATCCGTCAATGTGGTTACCAAACCACTGGTGTCCCAAAGACACAATTGGCTACCAAAGCACTGGTGACCGAAGTCACAAATCCAATGATGATGGGGCCAACCCATCGTGTGATACCAAATCACTAGCAGACGATCCCATATCTCAAGTGGGCCAACCCACGGTGGTCAAACCACAGGGACAAGTCGCAATGAGGTGCCAACCTCTGGTGTCCCAAAGACACAATGTGCTACCAAAGCACTGGTGACCGTAGTCACAAATCTGGTGATGGGGCCAACCCATCGTGTG
>CM016621.1:63065902-63325371 GCA_005393395.2 Gossypium australe | reverse complement strand
AATCCCCCCAAAAGCTCCCATTCACTCATTTGAAATGAGTGGACCAAGTCCTCCTCCTCACTTTGCTCTCCACCATCCAAGTCACCCCTTGACCAAGTCCAAGGTGGAGTTTAAATCACACACAACTCCTCCCTCTTATGCCGTCCAAAATGAAGCCAAAATAGAGGAATCCTGCTGCTCGAACACTGGACCTCCACTCCTTGAAGTTGACGCCATACCAAGCTCCCCCTTGCCACTCTGCCAGCTCCTTATTTGTGCAACAAAACCACGATTAAAATTCTTAAACCCCAGCTTCCTCAGCTCCCCTGACTTAACACCCAAAAACCAAAATTTTCCCATTCACTCAGGCATACACCTAGGCTACAATTAAGCCCCGAAAACATAAAATATCAACATAGCATACTAACAACATGCAGAACATGCCATGACAAAAATAACCCCTAACCCGGGATATTACAGTTCTACCCCCCTTAAAAATAATTTCGGCCTCGAAATTACCTGGTCAAAAGAGTTGCGGGTATTGTTGTCTCATTGTATCCTCGGGTTCCCACGTCGCTTCTTCTACACATGATTCCGCCAAAGTACCTTAACCAAAGGCACAGACTTCCTACGCAGAACCTTCACATCCCGATCAAGAATCTGCACAGGTTCCTCTTCCATAGACAAGTCTGGATTCACCTCGATCTCTTCCACTGCTGCCACATGCGATGGATCTGAACGATACCTCCGAAGCATCGAAACGTGAAAAAACATCATGAATCTGGCTAAGCTCTGTTGGCAACTCAAGCTGATACGCCACTGGTCCAACTCGCCTCAACCTTATACGGCCCAATGAACCTCGGACTTAGCTTGCCTTTCTTCCCGAACCTCAATACCTTCTTCCAAGGCGAGACCTTCAGAACCACTCGATCCCCAACAGCAAACTCTATCTCTTCGCTTAAGATCGGCATAAGACTTCTGCCGGTCCGAAGCTTCCTTCAATCGAGCCTGAATCAACTTAACCTTATCCTCAGTCTCAGCTACCAACTCGGGTCCCAACAATTGACGTTCACCTAACTCCGTCCAACACGTAGGTGAGCGACACTTCCTACCATACAACGCCTCATACGGTGCCATCTTGATGCTTGCTTGGTAACTGTTGTTATAGGCAAACTCAGCTAATGGTAGAAACTCCTCCCAACTACCTCTGAAATCCAGGACAAACCTCTCAGCATGTCTTCTAAGATCTGAATAACCCTTTCTGATTGACCGTCAGACTGCGGGTGAAAAGCCGTGCTGAAATCCAAACGAGTACCCAGACCCTGATGCAATGCCTTCCAGAACCTTGAAGTAAACCTGGGATCCCTATCCGAGATTATCGAAACTGGCACACCGTGCAACTCACTATCTCTGAAACATACAGCTTTGCTAGCTTCTGAAGTGAGTAGTCAACCCTCACTGGAATAAAGTGAGCTGATTAGTCAGACGGTCCACCACTACCCAAACTGAATCCTTCTGCTTGGCGTAAGCGGTAGCCCACTGACAAAATCCATGGTTATCCTTTCCCACTTCCACTGAGGAATTTTCACAGGCTGAAGCAAACCCGACGGCAACTGATGTTCAGCCTTGACCTGTTGACAAGTCAGACACCTCCCAACAAACTCTGTCACCTCTCACCTCTTTCTTCAAACCAGGCCACCAAAACTGCTCTCTAAGATCCTTATACATCTTGCTACCTCCAGGATGCATAGCATGAGGACTGCTATGTGCGTCCTGAAGAATCTTCTGTCTCAGCTCAACATCTTTAGGCATACAAGCCTTACCTTGAAAACACAGAACCTCATCACCAGACAAGCTGTAACCCTCCAAGCCACCATTCTGCACTTGCAACCTTCGCGCACTCAGAACCTTATCCTCTAACTGTTTTTCTCTGTCTGCTCAACCCAAGTAGGCTTAACCTGCAGCTCTGCCAGAATACTCCCGTCGTCATACAAGCTCAAGTGGGCAAACAAAGCTCTTAAGTCCGAAACAACCTTACGGCTCAACGCGTCTGCTACCACGTTAGCCTTGCCCGGATGATACTCGATCGAACAGTCGTAATCTTTCAGCAACTCAACCCATCTACGCTGCCTCAAATCAAATCCTTCTGAGTCAGTAGATACTTCAGACTTTTGTGATCTGTGTAGACTATAGATCTCTCTCCGTACAAGTAGTGCCTCCAAATCTTTAAGGCGAAAACTACAGCCGCTAGCTCCAAATCGTGCGTCGGATAGTTGACCTCGTGTGGCCTCAGCTGCCTAGAAGCGTAAGCCACAACCTTACTTCCTGCATCAACACACAACCCAGACCCGTATGTGATGCATCGCAGTAGACTGTGTATTCCTTACCAGCCTCAGGTTGAATTAAAACCGGAGCCTCAGTCAAGATCTTCTTTAACTTATCGAAGCTTTCCTGCTGTTTCTCAGTCCATACAAACGGAACCTCTTTCCTTAATAACTTAGACATCGGCGCTGCTATCAACGAGAAACCCTCAACAAACCTTCTGTAGTATCCAGCCAAACCCAAAACTACGAATCTCAGCCACTGACCTAGGCGGCTTCCAATCCAAAACTGCATCAATTTTACGAGGATCTACCCGAATCCCCTCTGCTGACACTACATGACCCAAGAACGTCACTTCTCTAAGCCAGAACTCGCACTTACTGAACTTAGCATAGAGTTGCTTTTCCCTCAGAATCTGCAGCACCACCCTCAAATGCGCATCATGCTCTTCCTCTGTCCTTGAGTACACCAAGATGTCGTCTATGAAAACCACCACGAACTGATCCAGATACTGTTGAAACACCCTATTCATCATATCCATAAACGCTGCCGGTGCGTTAGTCAACCCGAATGGCATTACCAGGAATTCGTAGTGCCCATACCGAGTCCGAAACGCTGTTTTATGGATATCCGCCTCCTTAACCTTTAACTGATGGTACCCAGACCTCAAGTCGATCTTAGAGAATACCGCAGCACCCTTCAGCTGATCAAACAAGTCATCTATCCGTGGCAACGGATACTTGTTTTTAATCGTCAGCTTGTTCAACTGGCGGTAGTCTATGCACATCCGCATTGTATCATCCTTCTTCTTAACGAAAAGTACCGGCGCACCCCACGGCGAAACACTTGGCCTAATAAAACCTCGATCCAATAACTCCTGGATCTGAGCCTTAAGCTCCACCAATTCCTTTGGTGCCATCCTATACGGAGCAATAGACACTGGCGCAGTCCCGGGTAACAGATCTATTCCGAACTCTACCTCACGATCTGGCGGCAAACCCGGAAGTTCCTCAGGAAACACATCAGCAAATTCCTTAACAGTACGAACCTTCTCAATAGCAGACTCTTTAGCCTCCAAGGCATACACATGAACCACATACGCTTCGCAGCCCTTCCTGACCATCTTCTCCGCTTTCAAAGCAGATACCACATTTGATAAGTAATCCCTCCTATTACCTATCATGGCCACTTCGTCACCACCAACCGTCTTAAGAACCATACGCTTAGCTGCGCAATCCAACCTCGCCTGGTACTTAACCAGCCAATCCATCCCAAGAATCAGATCGAACTCCCCAAACGGCAGTTCCATCAGATCAGCAGCAAACACTACCCCTTGGAGTTCTAGAGGTACATCTCTAAACAGCTTATCCACTACTACAGAGTGACCTAAAGGGCTAATCACCGTCATCTGCCTAGAAGATATCTCAGAGTCTAATTCCATTGTCTCTACTATACTACTGGCAACATAAGAGTGCGTAGAACCCACATCAATTAAAGCAGTATAAGGAGTACCAAAAATCAAGAACGTACCGGTTATGACGTCCGGTGCGTCGCCCTCCTCTCGGCGCCTCGCAGCATACACCAATCCAGGCTGTCTGGCATCAGAACTACCTGCACCTCTGCCCGGTGCTCCACAGCCCCGACCAGATCCATAACCACCTCTGCCATTACCACGGCCCCTCTGCGGTGGCGGTCCATTACCTCTGAACTGATTACGGCCCTGACTCTCAGACTGAATCCTGGCCATCCTACGCGGACAGTCCCTAATGCGATGATCCAGAGAACCACACTCGAAGCAACCTTTACCTCCAGTCCAGCAGCCACCCCAATGAGATTTCCCACACTGATTGCACTGCGGCGGTCCCTGCCTAGCAGCAACAAACCTAGCAGACTGATTCTGCCCACTCGGTCTAGCCCTCTTCTGCGGATTACCCAACGAGCCAGAAGACCCAAAGCTCCTCTTAAGCCTACTCCTGTCCATGCTCTGTCTTACCGATTCTTTGACACCCTCGGCTACCTTAGCCTTCTCAACTAAGACAGCAAACTCGCGCTCCTGCTGAGGAGCAATCAGCAGCCTCAACTCGTCTCGCAGACCATCCTCGAAACGAACACACCTCTCATGCTCAGTGGCTACAATGCCCCTGGCATACCTACTCAGCTTCAGGAACTCAGCCTCGTACTCAGCAACAGATTTACTCCCCTGGACAAGCCTCAGAAATGCCTTTCGCTGGGAGTCAATATAACTAGCCCCGATGTATTTCTTCTGATATGCAGCCCGAAAATAATCCCATGTCAGATCCTCTGCAGCCACACTGTCTCGCACCGTGAGCCACCATTGATATGACTCATCCCGAAGAAGCGATACGATACCCTTTAGCTTCTCTTCAGCCGTCAAGTCCAGATCGTCCATGATCCGCTCAGTTGCCTCCAGCCAGTACTCAGCAGTGCTAGGAGCAACACCCGATACACCTCGAAAGAATTCGGCCCCATTAGCCCGGAGTCGCTCAGGAACTGATTTCCTAACTCCTGCACCACCACTTGCCCCAGCTACCCTTTCCAACACTCGCAGCATCGCCTGTGACACTGCGTCATCCCCGGTCTGATCTTGGAACTCACCACCTCCAGCTGGTGGCGGAACCGGTATCTCATTTTCTGAACCCTGCCTAGATCCTACGGGCTCAGAAACCGTCATTCTACCTCTACCTCTACCACGAGTGTTACGACCACGTCCACCTCGAGTGCTCATATCTAATCTTTCTACGTATCTGATTAAAGAATTTTATGCATCAGTATTTATTCCACTTGTTTAAAAAGCAAGTCTTATGAATATTTGATGAGGATTTGTTCTCGCGAGTTCACAAAATCCTATCAGTTTCAATCTCTAAGGTAGCATACTATTGCTATTCATCAAATCATATAACATCCAATCAAATCACAAAGAATAGTCCGGGGTACTTACCTGGGCGAACTGGTGCCGGAGACTCGGTGCCATGCCTTTCAAACCATACTTTCAAAACAAACACTTAAACAGACTTTTGAAACCATTTTGGGCCTCAGGCCCACAGCCGAGCCTTTGAACTTGGCTCTGATACCACAATTGTAACACCCCAAACCCGGACAAGACACCACGTCCGAATCTGGTATGTTACGAGGGAAAACGTTTTTGAAAAATCAGATTTTTGGTTTAAAAGCTGAGTGAAAACATAGTGTACTTGAAAACAATTTGAGTAGGCTTGTTGGAAATCAAGAGGTGTATTTGAAACCCGAAGATTTTGAAAACTTAATCAACATGTGTAGTTAGAACGAGTTTAAACCATTTAAAACCTTAATAGATCCTTAGTGTTACTTAAAACCTTTTAGACTTAGGAGCAATACAAGTTGACTTGAAAATCGTTTGATTTTGCTTGCTATAAAGACATAGTTTGATACCCGATGGTATGGTTTAAAAACACCTTGCGTTCTAATTCTGAAATCATTATCTTTCCAAGTTTTAGTAAAATTCATACCAACTTACTTTGTTAAGGCATATTAAAATTTAATTAAAACATAAACATCGTAAATCATAAATTAAAGGCCTTTTACAAAACCAAATTAAAACCCAAATAAAAGTAAATAAGTTAAAGTACCCAAATGCAATAGTCTGAGCAAACTCTTATTAAAGCATGGCATGTGCACCCCGAGTCCATCCCGGCTCCATGTCCGCGTCTACGAGTCACCTGAAATGTCAAAGGAGAGGGTGAGTCGAGTGACTCAGCGTGTAAATCTCGCTCCCAAAGAAACAACATGCTAACACACATCATACATAGCAACAGAATTAATGCAACCCGATCCTAACCATCCATATCGCCTTTTCTACCCCGTGTGGTACCAAACCACTGGTGGTGCCAAACCACTGGTGACATATAGTCACAATGTGTTACCAAAACACTGGTGTCCCAAAGACACAATATCTGTCAATGTGGTACCAAACCACTGGTGTCCCAAAGACACAATTGTGCTACCAAAGCACTGGTGACCGAAGTCACAAATCCAATGATGATGGGGCCAACCCATCGTGTGATACCAAATCACTAGCAGACGATCCCATATCTCAAGTGGGGCCAACCCACGGTGGTCAAACCACAGGGACAAGTCGCAATGAGGTGCCAAACCTCTGGTGTCCCAAAGACACAGTGTGCTACCAAAGCACTGGTGACCGTAGTCACAAATCTGGTGATGGGGCCAACCCATCGTGTGATACCAAATCACTGGCGTCAATCCCGTATAATCATCCGTGGGGCCAACCCACTGTGGTACTGAGCCACTGGGACGAGACGCTGAGGTACCAAACCTCTGGAGGTGCCAAACCTCTGGTGACCCAAAGTCACAAAGTGTGCTACCAAAGCACTGGTGCTCGTCAGCACAAAATATCATTGCTCCCTCCTCTCATATCACCCATCAACATACCATACTCATGTAATCATGCATCTCATACAAGTCATGCGTATTATGCCAACATACCAAGCATTACCTCTCATAGCATACATACAAAACATAGGTCATGATATTATACTTCATTAATAGTACTCATAATAGAACAGACTTACCCGAATCGTACACATACCCCATTTGGGTATTCATTTGTCCATCATACTGTTATAATTTTTAACAGGCAAACAGGTTTATTAATAATCTTACTAAGTATCAGTGTGTTAGTTTACACACCTGATAATACGAGTCTAGAATCCCGACAAAACGATCTAAGTCCCTCGATTGCTAACTCCTACAATCGGCCAAACATTAGGGGTTAGGCATTCACAGCATTCGGCCAACACCACATAGACCAAAAGGGTTAATATCGAACCCTTACCTTCACTTGGTTTGGTTTCCTACCAAATCCGAACCACAAAGGTCCCTCTTTCCAATCGGCCACCACCTAAGGAAAAGAATCATTAATCTCTTGTAGCCTAACTTAAAGAAATCAAACGAGTGAAGTAATATCACTTACCACACTTACCCAATCACTTAACAGATGAAGACGGCTCCTCTTGTTTGCTTCCACACTCCAATGACTCTATAACAAAGAGATTAACATCCTTCCTTAATAGCCAAAACCGGCCTTTGACCATGCCACAATTAATTTAAAAAAACCAAAAGGGGACAAAATGGCCATTCGGCCAAGAGCTTACCACCACCAACGATTAAAGCCAGGCTTCCAAAACACCACTGATATTCGGCCAAGGGAGACTACTAGGGGGAGGGATAGATTCGGCTAACAACTTTAACAGGGAGAAGGATTCGGCCACAGTGTTTTAACACACACCAAATTCAGTTTCAAGTGAGGGATGTAAAGAGAAAGAATGTTGATGAGAGACTAGGTTCGGCACAAATGAAATAAGAAAACAATTAGAGAAATCGGCTAAGGTTTTCTTTTGGAAAAAGAAGAACACAAGATGGATAGAGGATAGAAACTTTCGGTTTTGAACAAGAAAAGAAAAAATGAGGGTGCTTGAGAAGATGAGTGTTTCGGCTACAAGGGGTTAAGAGAAGAAAAGAGAGGAAGGTGGGATGCTAGGTTCGGCTAAAAAAAATAAAAGAAAAGATGCAACCCGAAGATGTGCCTTTACAAAGACATTCGGCCACCCAATTCAAAAGGCAAGAAAATTTTAGCAAGATGAGAGCTTGACTTTCGGTTTCAAAAGGAAGAAAAACAAAAGAAACATTCTTGAAAAATTCGGCTATAGTTGACAAAATGAGAGCTTCCTTTGCTTACCAACACTTGACCGAAATGTACCCAAAATGCAAGAGTACATTCGGCATCCCCTCTAACCCCCACTATGCCGTCACTTCCCTCTTCCAACTCCCCCAAAAATTCGGCCAACAATCCCCTCAAAAGCTCCCATTCACTCATTTGAAATGAGTGGACCAAGTCCTCCTCCTCACTTTGCTCTCCACCATCCAAGTCACCATTTGACCAAGTCCAAGGTGGAGTTTAAATCACACACAACTCCTCCCTCCTATGCCGTCCAAAATGAAGCCAAAATAGAGGAATCCTGCTGCTCGAACACTGGACCTCCACTCCTTGAAGTTGACGCCATACCAAGCTCCCCCTTGCCACTCTGCCAGCTCCTTATTTGTGCAACAAAACCACGATTAAAATTCTTAAACCCCAGCTTCCTCAGCTCCCCTGACTTAACACCCAAAAACCAAAATTTTCCCATTCACTCAGGCATACACCTAGGCTACAATTAAGCCCCGAAAACATAAAAATAGCAACATAGCATACTAACAACATGCAGAACATGCCATGACAAAAATAACCCCTAACCCGGGATATTACACAAACCACTGGTGTCCCAAAGACACAAAGTGTGTTACCAAAACACTGGTGACCGAAGTCACAAATCAATTGATGGGGCCAACCCATCGTGTGATACCAAATCACTGGCGTCAATCCCTCAATACCGCCTTGTGGGGCCAACCCACTGTGGTGCGAAACCACGGGGACGAGACGCTGAGGTGCCAAACCTCTGGAGGTGCCAAACCTCTGGTGACCCAAAGTCACAAAGTGTGTTACCAAAACACTGGTGACCGAAGTCACAAATCAATTGATGGGGCCAACCCATCGTGTGATACCAAATCACTGGCGTCAATCCCTCAATACCGCCTTGTGGGGCCAACCCACTGTGGTGCGAAACCACGGGGACGAGACGCTGAGGTGCCAAACCTCTGGAGGTGCCAAACCTCTGGTGACCCAAAGTCACAAAGTGTGTTACCAAAACACTGGTGCTCGTCAGCACAAATATCACTGCCCCCTCCACTCATATCACCCATCATCATACCAACTCATGTATAGTATTCAAATCATGCAAACATGTTTAACGTTGCATCTCATAGCACATACATCATAAATCATGACATCATGTATCAATAACAGTACTCATAATGAAACGGACTTACCTGAATCCGTGCACATACCCCATAGGGTATCATAACACTCAACCATACTATTTCGGTTTTACCAATCAATCAGTTTATCAAACATATACAAAGCAAGAAGTGTGTTAGTTTACACACCTGGTTACTAATGCGACTATCAAATCCGGTAGATCAAGATCTAACGCACTAGATCCCCCTTCCTTAACACTTTTCGAGCACTAGCCACAACCCGAGATATGCGAGATCAAGCCTTCCCCTACAATCGGCCAAAACTAAACAACATAATCATGCTAATCAACCTCTAAGGGTATAATCGTAATTTTACCTACTAAGGGTATTTTCGTAAATTCACACCTACAATGGCCTTTCTGAAGGCCTAATGTCGCCACTAGCGACTCAGCTACCATTTCCGGTTGTACCGGACGATTGGGCCTAAAACCCGATTTTGGCCCATCCAGGCCCACACGCTCGTGTGGCCCACCTAACACGAATCTAGCCACGTATATAACTTCCACCTAGTCTAGTTCAACATATACTAACCAATCATGCAATTTACTCATATGGGCCCACGGGCCCATTGGGCCCACTTCGGCCCATCGAGGCCCAAGCAGCCCTAACCCACGAGAATACTACTGATGGCCTCAACTATCGCGTCGAAGCCCCACACGTGCGTTCGCACGCTCGTGTGGCTACTAATGCCGTGTAACCGGCATTTCGGCATTTGCCGCTCTACAACTAGAGTAGAGAGAGTTACACACCTGATAGGACTCTGGGGCTAATCCGCGCTCCGACCACTCTTGTGCCCAAACGCCCTCCAAGATGTGTTTACTCTCCTCCTAGGATGCTCCTTATATAGATAGCTCTTCACCTTCATTCTTTGTGTCTTTCCGATGTGGGATCCCTTCGTTAGTAGAGTTTAAATTCAACTGAAACCCTTGCCGTCCAATCCGCAAAATAAATACTCCATTGTTTGTCATGAGATTCGAACCCAGGCTCCCTTGCAACATAATCCACGCTGCTAACCACTTGGCCACAAGCTCCTCTTGTGTCTTAAACCATGCGCAACTAAATATAAACTATGGGCCAAATTCTAAGGTCCAAGCAAAAAGAAACCAAAATGCAAAAGCCAAGACTTGAACCTTGGACCTCCTTCCTTCCCTTGTGGCGTCACTCCCTTGTCCCCTAAGTGGCGTCACTTTGCCACTACACCACACACTCCACTTGTTATTTTTCTCCATATTTTATTCTTAAGGCCTATCTGCCAACTTCCAGGGTTTTTTTTCACCTAAAACCAAAATTTCCCCAAAGCCAATATTTGATCCCGGGACTTCATAGAAGCCCTCTAACCTTCCAAAATCACTTATCCAATGGGTCTAACTAGCATTTAAGCCGATCTCTTGTTCTTTAAAAATTTAAACGCTACTACGCCTAAGGCCCATTGGGCTCAATTCTCCTAGGCCCAATTTTGGGATGTTACAAATTAGCTTTTCTATAAAGCTTGACAAAGATGAATAAGGTAAATGTGTTGAATTAATATTATTGTAATATCCCAGATTTAGGGGTTATGCATTTGGTGCATAATTCAAGTGTTAGTGGGCTTAGTGTATGTTTGGATGTGTTTTAGGGGTTTCTAAAACACTAGGATGTAGGAGAGTGCCTTAGAAAATAATGGGTTTTAAGCTTAAAGAGGCGAAGCTAGGCTAAGGGGGGCTTAAGGAAATTTGTGGGAGTTTTTGGACATGAAATTGGGCTTGTTAAAGTGGCTGCAAGGCGCCACTTAGGGCCTTGGCAAGTGACGCCTCAAGCTAGTGGGGGAGGGCTCAGGTTCGAGTCTTGTTGGCAGCAGGGAGTGTGGTTTTATTTTGCATGTTGGCGTCAAGGGTAGGGGGAAGAGTTAGACGACATGGGGACTTCAAAGGGATGAAGATAAGCCTTGGATTTCTTTTTAAATTTCGGCTAGGAAGGGGAGATAAATATTGATTTATTTTATTTATCTTAAATGGGTAGATAAGAGATAAAATAGGAGAAGAAAGTGAGATTTGATAAGAGGAGATGAAGTGGCCGGCCAAGGGACTCTTTTGGTTGGCAAAATTCGGCCATGAGGAGGGGATAAGTGCCGAATTTTAGTTGTGAGAGTGTCCATCCTTTTTGCCGAAATTGTGAGTAAAGAGAACTCTCTCTTTTTCTTCTTTTTCATTTGAAACCGAATCCCCCTTTGTTACCATTGTCGAATTCTTCTAGTTCTCTTTTATACTTCTCTTTCTTTTCCTCAAACTTCAACCTCACATTCATTCTTGTGATAGCCGAATATTCAAGCACCATTTGAAAAGCTTAGCCGAATCTTGTAGCTTTCTTTTCTTGAGATCATTGAAGCCGAAACCTTGAATTTATTTCTTTGCATGGCCGATTTCTCTAATCATTAAACCCTCTCCATTGTTTCATTTTCTCTCTTCACCATTAAGTGCCGAAACCTTTCTCTTTGGGATCTTGAAGCCGATTCTCTGAGGGTGATACCATCGATCTCTTGCTCTTAGTTTCGTTTTAAGTGTGAAATGGTAAGTATTTTCTTCCTTAAGTAATCGGTTTTGGATTCTTTCTTTTAAGAGTGCCGAAATCAGTGGTTGGTCTTGATTTCTAAGGGATGGCCGAATGTTTATTAAGCCATAATCTTGTGTTTTATTTGTAGCTCGCATAAGGGAGCATTAAGGATTCGACTCATCAAGGTAAGTGTTATGTGGCATTCGGCCAAGGGCCGTTTCATAGGTTTTTGGTTCATAGTTGATTCTAATAGTTGTTTAATAGGGATTTCGACAACTCCATAAGACAAGTGGTGGTTTCCGGGATTTGGATAAGCAAGGTAAATGGGTTAAGGTATTCGGCCTAAGGCCATATTTTGAGTACTTAGTGTGACCGATTCTGACTTTGGTTTCTAGGGGACAAATCGACAGTTGTAAGCAAAGCCTTCGGGATTCTAGATCGTTTCGGTAAGGGATGGTTAGATTATGGTAGTTTATTCGATTAAGATCTCGTATATTGTTGTTTAACCGATTGATTCTGATTAAGATATCACTAATGGATGCGAATACAAGTCAAGGAGGACAAGGGGTAATCCCTATCCCTAAGTTTAAGAGGAGATCAGTCTCTGCAGTGCGGGATTGGCCACCGGGGTGTGGGCCAGCGTTAGAACAAGAAAGTAGGCAGATAGCCGTAGTGTCGCTTAGTGATAGCATCGGGATCGAGAGCGTAGTACTTCAAGTGATCAGGTGTGTGATTAACCCACCGCTTTTCGGGTATATGCTTATATTTGTATGTGTTATGTATGTGCTAATAAGTGCAGTGATCATTATGAAATGGATACCCTTAAGGGGTATGTCGATAACCATGTCAGTATTAAGTATTGATGAGACTGTGAATATGCCTATGGAAATGTGATTGAATGTGGTTATTAATGTGCTTATGTGATTAAATACCTGAATAACATGTACATGCATTATTTATCATGACATTATGGTATGTTGCATGTGCATGGGGTGGGGAATTAATATGAAAGAAGGACAGGGTGTACTTCGAGTAGGTGGTTTAGTGATGGCTACGAGCCTCACGTGAATTGATGAGTGGCTCTGTGCCTCATCGTGGTTGATATAGGCTATGTGCCATATCTTGGTTGATGAGTAGCTATGTGCCTCATCGTGGTTTTGATGTTAGCTACAGGCTACATCGTGGATTGGCGCTGACTAAGGTCGCGTTGTGGATTATTTGCGATTTAGTTCACGTGGACGGCATTAATTGCCAAATTGGTGTGTAGAGGTTGGAGGGCGATTTAGTAATCCCCTGGTGTGTGGTGGCTGGGTACGGGGGTGTGTAGAGGATGGACCCTAGGCTGGGTTGGGTGCACTTTGCATAAACTCATTATCTGACATATGGATTAATGTGGAAATGGGCCAAGCCCAATATGTGAAGTGGATTAATGCAGAAATGGGCCAAGCCCAATATGTGGACTCATGTGGATAAATTGCCTTATTATATGATATGTGATGTGGATATGGGCCAAGCCCAATAAGTGAAATCATGTGAACTATTTGTCTTGAGTATCTGACATGAGGATTAATGTGATAATGGGCCAAGCCCAATATATGGAATTATGTGGATAACTTGCCTTATTATATGATATATGGTTTGGTTGTGGGCTAAGCCCATGTGGGTGGAATTCAGTGGACTAATTACACACTGAGTCTGTTAGACTCACCCAAATTTTTTACCAACATCGCAGGTGATACGTGATGCTTGGACCGGGTTGGAGCGGGTACAAAGGTGGCCATGCAGAAGTTATATTTATTTATTTCATGCAGAAGATATTTTAATTGTTTTATGCATTTATTATTTTAAGTATTTTTGAATAATTATTTGATGTAATAAGGGCCACTTAAAGTATTTGAAGTTGTTACTATGTTTTAATTGGATTGACGATTAAATTACTATTTGGACATGATATTATTTTTAGCAACTTATATTTTAAAAGTATATGTTAAAGTTTTAAATCCGAATAATTTGTAACATCAAAGTTTTACTTAGAGTTTTAAATACGAGATGATTTACCAACAACAGCAGATTTTCATGTTTTCACTACTAAGTCAAATTCTTTTCAAACGTTTTTCCGCAGTGGCATTCTAAATTCGGCCGTGGTGTATGGGCCGGGTTTGGGGTGTTACAATTATATAGGTCTATGATTGGTTCTTTGCTTTATCTTATTGCAAGTAGACGGAATATCATGTTTAGTGTTTGCTTATGTGCTAGATATCAATCATGTCTTAAGGAATCACATTTACAAGCAAGTAAGTGAATCTTTAGGTACCTTAGAGACACTCCTAATGTAGGCCTTTGGTATCCTAGAGACTCTTCATTTAGCTTGCATGCTTTATTTGAAGTAAATTTTGGAGGTTGCAAACTAGATAGGAAGAGCACCTCTAGTATTTGTCAATTCCTAGGCA
Organism: Gossypium australe; assembly: GCA_005393395.2. NCBI lineage: Eukaryota > Viridiplantae > Streptophyta > Magnoliopsida > Malvales > Malvaceae > Gossypium > Gossypium australe. The sequence goes on along the minus strand of CM016621.1, from coordinate 63,311,164 downwards.
ACATGCTTATATCATGGTTTTCAAAGGAATAAAATAGTGTTTCATTGTCCACCATCAAAGCGGAATATATTTCTACCAGTAGTTGTTGTGCTCAAGTTTTATGGAGGAAACAACAACTTATGGACTATGGAATTGATATAGTTATTATTCTTATCAAGTGTTATTTGTCTTACTAAAAATCTCATCCAACATTCTAGGACTAAACACATTGAAATAAGGCATCATTTCATTAGATATCATGTCCAAATAGGAGAAATAGTTTGAGTATGTAAATACTTTGCATGATTTAGCTGACATTTTTACAAAACCTTTAGACAAAGAGAGATTTTGGACACTTAAGAGAGATCTAGGTTTGACCACCTTGCCTTGACTTTGTGTTGAATATTTTCCATGCACTTTGATTGATTTTTTAACTTTGTATATTGCCTTTTTTTGCAAAAAGCATGATAGTATGGTGTTCTTGACTCTTGTATGCAATAAGGCATGGGAGTTTTATGTGGTTAATTGATCTATTTTGACCGTATTATGTCTAACATGACTTATTTTTTATACCCTTAAACTTGTTAGAATGGACTTTGTTTGGTTCACTTAGTCATTTTTTATTGAACCTTTTGTGCTTCATGAATCATATGCATCATGTTTACTTTGTGCATTTTCATGCATGCGAAATCATTAATATTTATCCTAGAGTCATTTTAGGACATTTAGAACACTTTAGGACTTAAAAATTATGTTTTTGAAAATTTTCTACATTTGTAAAACATAATAACGGTTTGGTTTTGATACCATCTCAAAATTATCGATACTTTTATAAAAATATCGATACTCGTATAAAAATATCAATGCCTATTGAGTTTTAAGAGTACATGGATCGAAAATTTTCATAAAAACCTCAAACCCCAAAATTTTATTCTCTTCTTCCTCCCCGCTTCAAAATTTCTTCAAAACTCTTGATTTTTTTAGTGAAATATTGTCATTGCAATACTCTCAAACACCTTTGTATCAAGATTTCGACAACATTGCTTCAAGGTTTTCAATATTTAAACACTTTTTAGGTAAAATCTAATTTCTTTTTCAATCTTTTGATTTTATGAAATGTAGGTTCAAATGTTGCTTTTTGATGAATTATGGGTTGATTTTACTATATATATTGTGTTTTGTTGCAGGGGGTATCCTATTTCTATAAGTTTACTCAACATTCTTTTAAACCCTTTGCACATCAAGCATTTGTTAAAATTTCTAAACGAAATTTTTTAGTGTCTTTGTGCATTTTTAGTGCTTAGATCTCTAGTATGGCCCCTAAGAAGCTTCCTCAAACCTGTACCACCTCGTCAAATCCTTCTAATGGTTTTAGACCATCTTTCAATGAGTGTTCTCATTCTGATGTGGAATGAGAGAGTTTTGACAGGAATTTTTCATCAAAATGGGTTTGAGAGTCTAGAAAGATAAATTTAGCCAAGTTAGAAGGGATAAATTTTGCTTACCTTTTGATTTTTCAAAATTGGGGTTGGATGGATTTTTAAAAAGTTTCCATGACAACTTTTTATAATTTTGTTCAAGCTTTATTATCTAATGCCAAACTCGAACACAATGAGTTCAGCAATACCATTATTACCATCACATTCTTTTTAATGGACGCCCTCATTCGTCTAATGTTGGAAGATTTTGGAAATTTTCTTCATTTCCCTCTCAGAGGTAACTCCAATGAAAAAGGTCATTACAATCCTACTCTCTACATTGAGTCTAAAATAGCATCCAAACTCAATATCCATTGTGTTCTCAATTTTGTTATCACTTAGTATTTATGTCTTATCAAGAAACATGCCAAGATTCGTAACACCGATTATTGGTGGCTCGATTCTGTCCATTCCAATAGTTGTCCCGACTTAACCCTTATTATGTATAATGACATAACTAAGGCAATCAGAAGGGTAATGTCTACAAACCTCACCCTTCCCTATGACACTTATTTGTCATATATTTTTAGGAGGTTAGGCATTAGTACCCTTTGAGACACCCCCATTTCCTCTAATCAACATATTAGTTATGGGGCACTTCACCATGTCAGTTATCATTATGATGCCAACTCCGGTGAATGGATCAAGAGTGGTCATCTGGCTGCAAATGAAGATGACGATGTCGAAGGCCCATTTGAAGATATTCCAACACCCGAGCATGTTCCTCCTCTAGCAACTTTATCTCAAGCTACTCAACCTTCGTCCGATATTAATGTTGCCATCCTCGATGCTCTAAACTCTTTGAGTAACGATGTTCGAGGGCTTAGAGATGAGTTTAGATCTTATAGAGACGATATTTGCTCTTGGCTATCAACTTTAGAGATGCAAATGGCATCACTTCTAGCACATCATTCCTCAACTCCTCCGTTTTCCCCTAGTGATGAAGATTATGATAATTTTGATACATTCATATCCTTTTCATGACTTTTGCACTTTTTTTTTTGTTGCACCTTATTGCTTAATCGGTATTTAAAGATACTTTGATGTTTTTTCTTTGCAAAAGTTAGTCCATTATTTATTTACTTTTATATATAATCTTGAACTAGCCATATTTTTCTCCTAAAGCTTTATTTGATTTTTTTTTATATAACAAAAAGAGGGAGAAACTAAAGGTAAATTGATTGATATTGTGCTAAATTAAATTAACTTTATGTAACCTATGTGACCATTTTTCTTTAAAGTAAAAATGAATGTCAAATTTTTTAATTTATGTCAATTTTTTATTTAGGCCTTAAATTGAAAAAAACTTTTATTAAGGGAAACGATTTATTCAAAAATAAATTTACCAATTTTTTTGTTATATAAAAAAGGATGAGATTGTTAAACTAAGCTTTATTTGATAATATGTTTTCATATAAAAAATTAAAGTGTTTTTTGAATAAAACTTAAAGTTGAATAAAATTGACAAATGAGTTCTCAAATGAAGTCTAAGATATAAAACTTTGAATCTTGACTTTGAACTCTTAGAAAATTTCTTGAATCAACTTTAAAATTAAGTTGAAGTTATTTTAATCAATTAAAAATTCTTTCAACTAGTCAAACTATTTTTCAAACAAGGTAGTATAGCTCCTGGCCAAAAAGTGTCAATAGTTTTCAAAATATCGATACCCCTCCTAAAAACGGCACCAACTTAATATTCTATTTTTCACAACTGTAGCTAAGTATCGATCCAATATCTATACTTTTTATATGGTATCAATACAATTTGTTTGGTATCGATATCTACATCTCCAATGGTCACTAAATTTTGAATTTAATGCAAAAATTATCAATACCTTTTTAGCTGGTATCGATACTCACTACTGTAGGTGAATTAAATGCACTGTTTTTCACATCCCCAACGGCTCTATTCATGTCTCCAACAACCACAATGGTTGGAAATCAATTATGGGGTATAAATACCAACTTCCAAAGATCCTACAACAATAAGAGAGACAATTTAAGCCTAAAAGATCAATCAAGCAACCTTTGTGCTCAACTTTCATACTTTTCATGTACACACTTATGAGATTCCATTGTTATTCTTTTAGCTCAATTATATTCTTGTTTATTAGTGCTTAATTGGGAAACAATTCAATCTTTTGAGGATTTTTTCTTAGTTTTCTATTTGTGTTTACACTTTGAGAGGGTTTGTATCTTAAGGTTTGGGTAGAAACCTTAAGGGAGTTTGTAAGGTTAAATATTGTCCTCAAAGGTTATCAAATTAGTGAATTTGGGAAAATCCTTAGTTGTGGGAAATTAAGGTAGTAGAGTAGGCAATTGCGGCCGAACCACTATAAATCGAAGTGTTCTTTGTCTCTATCTTTTTCTTACCAACCACAATTTTTTTAAGAAGCCAATTCACCCTCTATTAGTGATTTTGAGTTGAATTATCTAGCTAACACTTTCATATGGTTAATTATAAAGTTCATAAACCTAACAAGTCCAACTAATAAATATAATTTATCAAATGAAATTAACTAATTTATTATAAGTTGTTAAATTCAAGTAATCAATTAGCATAATTGTTGAAAATACCCTCAACGTTTATGGGATTTTGTGTTTGAGCCCTCAACCTTTTTTTTTGAATTGACACCCTCCATGTTACGATTTTTTTTAGAAATTAGCCCAATTTTATTAGTAAACGTGAGTTGACCGTCAACCGAACCGCATGTCAATGAAGTAGCTTATGTGGCATGCCATATAAGCATGAAGTCATAGATGATGTCATCTATAAAAAAAATTATTATTTTTCATTTTGTTTGGTCTTCTCCTCTTTCTCTCTTCCCCTCTAGCTGTTGTCATCATTCTGTCGAACCACTACCACCATCACCTTCCCTCTCACTCCTCACTGTCCCAGTCCCATCCCTAACCCCCACCACCGCTACTTTCTCTCTCACTCCTCATCCTTTATCTCACCACAATATCACTCCTAACAATAATGCTTAGAAGAGGACAACTACAGTGTGAAAACTTAATCAATTTCCATCAAAATTAAAGGCTTTAAACATCTCCCTCGAAATATTTATCCCACCATTCCCCCTTCAATGACGAAGTAACTTTTCATCTTCATCATTCAATTCATCTTCAACAACTACAATTACTCTTAACTATAAATTCTCAAAACTAATTTAGTTTTTCCTACTCTCTAACAACCACCATAAAGAAAACCCCCTAAATTTACATTTCTATTTTCACAAATTAGGTAAAAAATTAAATCTATCTATAAAAGGGGGAAATTAAAATGAACCACTAACGAACAGATTTGCACTGAAAACAACGGGTGGTGGTAGGGGCAAAGCAAATGGAAAATTGCAACTTGGGATAGTAACCTTACTCCATGTCGGCTTGAGCTTCCACATAGGCGATTTCATGAGAGACCATATCGAGTAACCTCGTAACTTTCTCTTTCCTCACTATTGCATTCCTCAATTCTTGTTGGATTATCAAAAAGACAACAAGCAAGGACACCAAAACGAAGACATCGAACCCTTAAGAACCAAGAACCAGCATTTCTTACCCAATAACTTTTATTCCTCTTTTTGGGACGTTTGTGGTGAGATCGACGAGAAGGAGTTAGAGGGAAATGAGCGGTGGCGGGGGTTGGGATGGTGAGGAGTAAGAGGGAAGTCGACAGCAGTGGAGGTTGGACACAACGGCGATAACAATTAGAGGGAAAGAGAGAAAAAGGAGAAGAACAAAGAAGATTGAAACGAAAAGAAGAAAAAAAAAAGAATTTTGTTAAACAATTATTTTTATAGATGATGTCATATATGACCTCGTGCTTATGTGGCATTCCACATAGGATACTTCATTGAACTGCGATTTGATTAACAGTTAACTCATGTTTACCGTTAAAATCAGGCTGATTTCTGAAAAAAAAAAATCATAACGTTAAGGGTGCCAATAAAAAAAAAGGTTAAGGCCTTAAATCCAAAAACCCATAAATGTTAAGGGTATTATCGATAATTATGCCTAATCAATTTATAAGTTCATGATGCTCCAAATTAATCGTAGAATATTTAATTAAAGAACTTAATAGTTTATTGAATTGATATCTTTAATTCCACTCGTTGAAGATTATTTTTATTTAATAAAATTTGATTAATAGATTTCTTCATGTGAAATTTAATTATTTTATTGATATATACTTTACTTAAGATCATTTTCATTTAATAAATGATAGTTAATAGACTTGCTTATATGAAATAGCTATAATTTTACTGAAAAATTTAGACCATATGATGTTATGGAGAACTATTTTAATAAAGAAAATGTAAGGATAAATTATGGCTTAAACGTTAAAGTGTAGCGGAAAAGATCTAACATAAATACCTCCGGTTATTGCCTGAACTAAATGTCAAAATCCAAACGTTGTAACACGATTTTCGAGTGCATCAAACAAACTAAGAGGACGCCAAATTTAGCTATACGAAAACACAAAATCATCAAAGTCATCTAAGCATTTAAAAACCTCAGTAGTTGTAACTATTTTTTTTTATTTTTGGTCCTTAGAGACCTTATGCTTGATGGTTCTTATAGTGGTGGTTCCCCATCAAAAAACAACCAAAACATGTTTTACTACCACATATACAAATTGAAAGTGGAGCAAAATATAGGAATTGAAGCAACATGGGGTTTTTTCCCACTAACCATAAGCATGTCCAACATTCTCTGACTTGGTTCGTATTGCCCATGAATACTTAGAGTCAAAACATAATGTGTAACATCCAGGATTTAGGGGCTCTGCATTTATCTTGTTTCTATGTGTTGTTTATGTGTGTTTGGGGTCTCCGGGAAGGCCCAGGGATAAGCCAGAACCTTGGCCAAAATTTTAGTTTTGGGCACTTTCGAGGGAGAGCTAGCTAGGACAGCACTTAACGGATATTGTTTGTATTTGGTTGACACAAGTAAGGTGTTGGCAAGGTGGCAAGGTGACGCCACATAAGGGGTTGGAAGGTGACGCCACAAGGAAGCAGAGAGAGAGCTGGTTCAAGTCACAAGAAGCTCATTTTGAGAGCTATTTTTGGCGTCAAGGGGAGCAGAAGCAGAGTGCGGCTGGGACACTTCAGGATGGGAGAGTGGACTAAGTCAAATAACTTGAATGAGTGGCTGAGAGGAAAAAGTGGAGTTTGAAGCATTCAAAATAATTCAAACGGGTGATCAGGAGGAAATTGAGGAGAAAAGAAAGGGATGGGCATGTGATCTTGGTGTTGGTCGAATTTCAAACACTAGGTATAGGGGGGAATCAATTTTTGGCTTGTGTTGGGGTATGCCGAAATTCACATTGGCCATAGGACCTTGTAGTTTCTTTTTGTGCAATTTTCAGCTTTGGGGTTTATAAGTGCCGAATTTTGGTTAGCTTCAACTCTTTTTCCTTTTCACTTCTTTTCTTGTTTGTTCTCCACTTCTTCTTCACTTAACCGAAACCTGTTGCTTCCTTCTGGAACTGTCTTTTTCTTTTTTGCATCACTCAAAACCGAAAGCACCCACTATTTCGTCTATGATCTCTTTTTGTTTCTTTTCTCTTCTTTATTTGTTCTATCTCAAAGCCGAAACCCCTAAACTCCCATTCTCTTCTCCATTTTTCTGCTAAAGCAGAATATTCCTTGTTCATTATTCTCTTCTCTAATTTCTTCTATTGGCCGAATCTCCCTAGCCATTCTCCTACATTCCTCCCCTGATTTCTCTAAAAGTTGAAACTCCTAAGTCTCCATTTGAAGTTCTTTTACTTTCATTCTCGGTTCTTTCATCTTGTTCTCTTTTACCATAGTTATTGCAGAATTTTCTCCACTGTTGTGCTTGTGCCGATTTCTCTTGGGTGTCATTCGAATCTTCTATGTTAAGGTAAGAGGCGATGTCTCCTATTTCTTTATCTCCCTTTCGGTTTTGGAAGCCAAAGCCGAATGGCTAATTGGCTTGATGGGGCCATCATTGGGACTGACATTTTCTCTCTTCTTGTTTCTCTTTGGGGGCGCGTATTCCGGGAATTCAAGCTAATCAAATCATCTGAATCTCAAGCCGGAAATCGTTAATCTTTGAGCCCTATATCTCTCTCTTCGGAATTTTAAGGTAAGGGGTGTTCTCTTTAGATTTTTGTTAGGTTCGCTTATCGTATTCATTATCTTAACTCGGTGTTGTTTATAGTATCATCTGACAAGATCTTTTGATGGAATCCAATACCGATCAGGCAAAGGAGGGGGTTGGACCCGTGAACTCAGCCCCTAAGTTTAAGAAACGTGCGGTGTCAGCAGTCCCAGATTGGCCACCGAGTTGTGGACCAGCTTCAAAATAGAGTAGTATGCAAATAGCAGTCGTTTCTGCTATCGATAGTGTCGATGTAGAGAGTGTTGTTTTGCGTGTTACCAGGTGTGTAAACCCTAACACACTTTATTTTAATTGTACTATTAATTGTATAGGCTGAAAAGCCGGAGAAGGCTGTGTGTACAGTCGAAATACCCTTGTGGGTAAGGCAGGGAGTGCCAAGTACGTGTTTATAATGACTTGATATGTGGTTGGATGTATGTGATAATTCATTGCCTTGTTATTAGCATGTTACATTTGTGATGACATATATATGATGTGCATGGGATATGGGAATGCTGATAAAGGGGAAGTGATAAGGTCACGTAGTGATCGGTGGCTCTGCCACAAATGATTTATAAGGTCACATGGTGATCGGTGGCTAAGCCATAGTGGATTTCAAGGTCACATAGTGATCGGTACGATAACTGGCAGTATGACTGTCAAGACGGCGTGTAGCGGATGGAGGGTTAATTGTAGAAATCCCCTACGGTGTGATGGTTGGTTCGGGATGGCGTGTAGAAGATGGAAAATACTAGGTTGGGCTGGGCTTGATGCATTCATGTAGTGATATGATAACATGTATGGGCTAAATGTGAGATTGTAGGCCGTGGACCGTGTTATGTGTTTTGATGGTTTTACACACTGAGTCTCTGTGGCCCACCCTTTTCCTAACTTTTCAGGTAACCAGTAGACCGTGGATTTGGGAGCCGAGGCAGACTCGTTGAGGCCATAAAGTTTTTCTTTTCGCCAACTTTTTACTGCTTTAATTAAATTTTAAATTGGGGATTTTTGTTGTAATAAGGCCTTTCTAATTTGATATTTGGTTTTATTTAAAACTTATACCCGACGTTATGTTTACGTAGTTACAAATTTTAATGATGAGGTTATAAAAAATACGAGTTCACAAAATAACGTCTTCTTTCAAATTGCGCCTAGTATAGTAAGTAATTGATTAATTAAAATTTGGAATTCTTCCTAAGCTAACAAATCTTAGTTTTCAAAACATCGCTTAACCGGAAAGCTTTCAAAACTATGGTTTTGCCCAAAGTAGTCAGAAAATCGTTTTCACCTAACTCTGTAACATACCAAATTCGGTCGTAGCGTTTAGGCCGGGTTTGGGGTGTTACAATTTTGGAATCAGAGCCTAGGTTGCAAAACCCGGACTGTGAAATGGGTTCAACAGTGTTTTACAAAACCAATGTGAAAGTTAATTGGAGAAAATGTTTTGATTGAAATATGGCATCCGAGTTTACCGGCACCCGGTCCACCCAGGTAAGTGTTCTAACTATTTGATGGTGCATGCATAAGATGATGGTTAGCATGAAGAAATATGCTTGATAGTCTTAGGGATTCAAACTTTAGAGACTGAACCCTCTAGGTTGTGATGTGTTCTGCGAAAACTACACTCTAAAGATATTTCTCATAAAACTGCTCGGTATTAAACAGTGAAAGATACTAACTCATAAAACTTTTAACCAGATTAAAATGCGACAGTAGTCATGAGTACTAGGGGACGTGGACGTAATGTGCGTGGACGTGGTAGAGGCAGGATTGCTGTGTCGGAACCAATAGGGTCTGGTCATGGGTTAGGAAATGAGGTGTCGTTACCGCTAGCTGCGGAAGCAGAGTTCCAGGACCAAACGGGTGGAGACAATGCAGTGTCTTAGGCGATGTTGCGGGTTCTGGAGAGAGTTGCTGGAGCAGGCTTGGGTTCAGGGGCTATTAAATCATTGTCAGAACGACTTCGAGCTAATGGAGCGGAAATGTTTAGGGGTGTTTTCGGCGTAGCCCCTAATGCGGCTAAGTATTGGCTGGAGGCCGTTGAGTGTATAATGGATGACCACGATTTCACGAAAGACGAAAATTTGAAAGGAGTTATGTCTCTTCTGCGGGATGAGGCGTATCAATGGTGGCTTACGGTCAGGAATGGTACAGTGGCTGACCGTATCACCTGGGATTTCTTCAAGTCGTCATTTCAGAGTAAGTACATTGGGTCGAGTTATGTGGATGCACAGCGAAGGGCATTTCTAAATCTGGTTCAGGGGAACAAATCGGTGGCTGAGTATGAGGAGGAATTCTTACGCCTTAGCCATTATGCTCGAGGAATGGTGGCCACAGACCATAAGCGTTGTGTTCGGCTCGAAGATGGGTTGAGAGATGATTTGCGAGTGCTGATATCTCCACAACAAGAAAGGGAATTTGCTGTCTTGGTGGAAAAAGCTGAGATAGCTGAGGAGGTGAAACGGTCCGAAAAGCAGAATCCGGATGGAGATAGAGGCAGAAATAAAAGGAATTTTGGATCGTCGGGGTCAGCTGGGCGTTTTTAGAAAAGACCTAGGATGGATGGGCTAAGTCGGGTTGCGAGACCTGTTGTTGATAGGCAGCCTCAGAGGTGTGCTCGATGTGGTAAATTCCATTTAGGGGAGTGTTGGACGAGTAAGAGAAGATGTTTCAGGTGTGGATCTTCTTATCATCAGATTAGAGACTGTCCACAGGAGCGGGACGGTGTAAGGCCAGGAAGTCAGGGTTATGCTCAGCCAGGTAGAGGAGGTCAGCAGTTGCAGAGAGGTCGTGGTTTAGCCAGAGGGGGTAATGGTTTTGGTCGGGGCCGTGGAACACCAGGCAGAGGTGTCGGGAATACTGAGCCGAGATAGCCAGGGTTAGTCTATGCAGCTAGACACCGAGAAGAGGGTGATGCACCGGACATCATAACCGGTACGTTTCTTATTTATGGGTTGCCTTATACTGCTTTGATTGATATCGGGTCGACACATTCTTATGTTGCTAGTATGGTATCTAGAACTTTAAGTTTAGACTCTGAGATTACCCCTAGGGAGATGATTGTACTTAGCCCGCTAGGACAAACTGTAGTGGTAAACAAACTTTATAGGGATGTACATCTAGAAGTGCAAGGGGTAGTTTTTTCAGCTGATTTGATGGAGCTGCCATTCGAGGAGTTTGACTTAATCTTAGGCATGGACTGGCTAGTAAAGTATCAAGCAAATTTGGATTGTGCAGCCAAGCGCATAGTGTTAAGAACTCTCGAGGGTGAAGTGGTGGTAATAGGTGAGAGGAGGAATTACCTATCTAATGTAGTGTATGTCTTAAAAGCTGAGAGAATGGTGAGAAAAGGATGTGAGGCGTTTATAGCTTATGTTTGCACTTTGGAAGCCAAGGGATCAACTGTGGTGGATGTTCGAACAGTGAAGGAATTTTCTGATGTTTTTCTGGAAGAGCTTCTAGGGTTACCTCCGGATCGCGAGGTGGAATTCGGAGTTGATCTTCTTCCGGGGACAGCGCCTGTATCGATCGTTCCTTATAGAATGGCGCCAAAGGAGTTAGTGGAACTGAAGGCCCAGATTCAGGAACTGTTAGATTAGTGTTTTATCCGATCGAGTGTATCGCCTTGGGGAGCCCCGATACTATTCGTTAAGAAGAAGGATGGATCAATACGTATGTGCATTGATTACTGTCAGTTGAACAAGTTGATGATCAAAAACAAATACCCGTTGCCGAGGATTGACAACTTGTTCGATCAATTGAAGGGGGCGTCAGTTTTCTCAAAGATAGATTTGAAGTCAGGGTATCATCAGCTTAGGGTCAAGGAAGCAGATATTCATAAGACGGCTTTCAAGACTCGCTATGGCCATTACGAATTCCTGGTGATGCCGTTCGGGTTGACCAATGCACCAACAACGTTTATGGACATGATGAATCGGGTTTTCCAGCCCTATCTGGATCGATTCGTCGTGGTATTTATAGACGATATCCTGGTCTACTCAAGATCGGAGGAGGAGCATGATTCGCATCTTCGAGTGGTTTTACAAATCCTGAGGGAGAAGCAGTTGTTTGCCAAATTCAGTAAGTGTGAATTCTGGCTAAGAGAAGTTACCTTTTTGGGCCATGTGGTGTCTATTGAGGGGATTAGGGTGGATCCCCGAAAAATTGAGGCCGTATTGGAGTGGAAGCCACCTAAGTCTATGGCAGAAATCAGGAGTTTTCTTGGTCTGTCTGGGTACTATAGAAGGTTTGTGGAAGGATTATCATTAATTGCAGCACCTCTAACCAAGCTGTTGAGGAAAGGGGTACCTTTTGTTTGGTCTGATAGATAGCAGGAGAGTTTTGAAAGGCTGAAAATGATTTTGACGGAGGCCCCAATATTAATACAGCCCGAGGCAGGGAAAGAATTTGCGGTTTATTGTGATGCGTCACACACGGGCTTAGGATGTGTTTTGATGCAGGATGGGAAAGTGGTAGCGTATGCGTCTCGGCAGTTGAGACCGCATGAGTTAAATTACCCCACGCATGATTTGGAGCTAGCGGCAGTGGTGTTTGCTCTGAAGAGTTGGAGGCATTATCTGTATGGGGAGAAGTCTGTTATTTATACAGACCACAAGAGTTTAAAATACCTTCTCACCCAGAAAGAATTGAACTTAAGGCAGCGAAGGTGGATCGAGTTGTTAAAAGATTACGATTGCTTGATTGAGTACCATCCGGGTAAAGCTAACGTGCTGGCGGATGCATTAAGTCGTAGGGTAATCTCTGACTTGAGAGCAATGTTTGCTCACCTCAGTCTATACGATGATGGGAGTATATTAGCTGAACTCCAAATGAAACCTTCTTGGGTCAGTCAGATTAAAGAGAAACAGTGGGCCGATGAGTTGTTAAAGTCAAAATTTCAGTTAGGAGCAGGTGATGGGACCGCGGAATTCAGTGTGAATAATGATGGGGTAGTGTGCTTTCGAGGGAAGGTTTGCATGCCAAGGGATCTTGAGTTAAGGGGTAAGATTTTATAGGAAGCGCATAGCAGCCTATACGCTATGCATCCTGGGGGAAGTAAGATGTATCGAGATCTGCGAGAGCAATTTTGGTGGCCGGGATTGAAGCGAGAGGTAATCGAATTTGTGAGTAACTGCTTGACGTGTCAGCAGGTAAAAGCAGAACATCAGTTGCCTTCAAGGTTGTTGCAGCCTATAAAGATTCCGCAGTGGAAATGGGAAAGGATCACGATGGATTTTGTTAGTGGGCTACCCCTTACGCCTACTAAGAAGGATTCGGATTGGGTAATAGTTGATCGTTTGACGAAGTCTGCTCATTTTATACCAGTTCGGGTCGACTACTCTCTACAGAAATTGGCTAAGTTGTATATAGCAGAGATCGTGAGGTTGCACGGGGTACCAGTGTCTATCATCTCGGACAGGGACCCTAGGTTTACATCGAGATTTTGGAAGGCGTTGCATCAGGCGTTAGGTACAAAGTTAGATTTCAGTACAGTGTTTCACCCACAGTCTGGTGGACAATCAGAGAGGGTAATTCAGATCCTAAAGGATATGTTGAGGGGCTGTGTCTTGGACTTCATAGGTAGTTGGGAAGAATTTCTACCGTTAGCGGAATTTGTGTATAACAATAGCTACCAATCGAGTATTCAAATGGCACCGTATGAAGCGTTATATGGTCGGAAGTGTCATACTCCTGCTTGTTGGACAGAGTTGGGTGAGCGTCAGATGTTGGGCCCAGAATTGGTTGCTGAGACGGAAGAGAAGGTTAAGCTAATAAGGGCTCGATTGAAAGAAGCATCCGATAAGCAGAAGTCTTATGCAGACCTGAAACGAAAGGAAGTAGAATTTGCAGTGGGTGACCGGGTCTTCTTAAAGGTTTCACCGTGGAAGAAAGTGCTAAGGTTTGGATGGAAGGGTAAGTTAAGCCCCAGGTTCATTGGGCCTTATCGGGTGTTGAAGCGTGTGGGACCAGTAGCATATTAGCTCGAGCTACCTTTAGAGTTGAGACAGATTTATGATGTATTTCATTTTTCTATGTTAAGGCGCTATCGTTCGGATCCATCTCATGTTGTGCCGGTAAAAGAGATTGAAGTAAGGCCTGATCTATCTTTTGAAGAAGAACCAGTGCAGAACTTGGATCGTGATCTCAAAGTATTGCGTAAGAAGTTGGTTCCTTTAGTTAAAGTGTTGTGGCGGAACCATGGATCAGAAGAGGCTACGTGGGAGCCAGAGGATGTTATGCGGCAGCAATACCCTCATCTCTTTTGATCAGGTAATTTCGAGGCCAAAATTTTTTTAAGGGAGGTAGAACTGTAACATCCGGGATTTAGGGGCTCTACATTTATCTTGTTTCTATGTGTTGGTATGCTCTGTGTGTTGTTTATGTGTGTTTGGGGTCTCCGGGAAGGCCCAGGGATAAGCCGGAACCTTGGCCAAAAATTAGTTTTGGGCACTTTCGGGGGAGAGCTATCTAGGACAGCACTTAAGGGATATTGTTTGTATTTGGTTGACACAAGTAAGGTGTTGCAAAGGTGGCAAGGTGAGGCCACATAAAGGGTTGGAAGGTGACGTCACAAGGAAGCAGAGAGGGAGCAGGTTCAAGTCACAAGAAGCTCATTTTGGGAGCTATTTTTGGCGTCAAAGGGAGCAGAAGCAGAGTGCGGCTGGGACACTTCAGGATGGGAGAGTGGACTGAGTCAAATAACTTGAATGAGTGGCTGAGAGGAAAAAGTGGAGTTTGAAGCATTCAAAATAATTCAAACGGGTGATCAGGAGGAAATTGAGAAGAAAAGAAAGGGATGGGCATGTGATCTTGGTGTTGGCCGAATTTCAAACACTGGGTATAGGGGGAATCGGTTTTTGGCCTGTGTTGGGGTGTGCCGAAATTCACATTAGCCATAGGACCTTGTAGTTTCTTTTTGTGCAATTTTTGACTTTGGGGTTTATAGGTGCCGAATTTTGGTTAGCTTCAACTCTTTTTCCTTTTCACTTCTTTTCTTGTTTGTTCTCCACTTCTTCTTCACTTAACCAAAACCTGTTGCTTCCTTCTAGAACTGTCTTTTTCTCTTTTGCATTACTCAAAACCGAAAGCACCCACTATTTTGTCTGTGATCTCTTTTTGTTTCTTTTCTCTTCTTTATTTGTTCTATCTCAAAGCCGAAACCCCTAAACTCCCATTCTCTTCTCCATTTTTCTGCTAAAGCCGAATATTCCTTGTTCATTATTCTCTTCTCTAATTTCTTCTATTGGCCGAATCTCCCTAGCCATTCTCTTACACTCCTCCCCTGATTTCTCTAAAATCCCAAACTGCTAAGCCTCTATTTGAAGTTCTTTTACTTTCATTCTCGGTTCTTTCATCTTGTTCTATTTTACCATAGTCATTCCCGAATCTTCTCCACTGTTGTGCTTGTGCCGATTTCTCTTGGGTGTCATTCGAATCTTCTGTGTTAAGGTAAGAGGCGATTTCTCCTATTTCTTTAACTCCCTTTCGATTTTGGAAGCCAAAGCCGAATGGCTAATTGGCTTGATGAGGCCATCATTAGGACTGACATCTTCTATCTTCTTGTTTCTCTTTGGGGGCGTGTATTCGGGGAATTCAAGCTAATCAAATCATCTAAATCTCAAGCCGAAAATCGTTAATCTCTGAGCCCTATATTTCTCTCTCTTCGGGATTTTAAGGTAAGGGGTGTTCTCTTTAGATTTTTGTAAGGTTCGCTTATCGTATTCATTATCTTAACTCGGTGTTGTTGTTAAACAATCATATTTTCTTATAGTATCATCTGACAAGATCTTTTGATGGAACCCAATACTGATCAGGCAAAGAAGGGGGTTGGACTCGTGAACCTAGCCCCTAAGTTTAAGAAATGTGCGGTGTCAGCAGTCCGAGATTGGCCACCGGGTTGTGGACCGGCTTCAGAACAGAGTCGTAGGCAAATAGCAGTCGTTTCTGCTATCGATAGTGTCGATGTAGAGGGTGTTGTTTTGCGTGTTACTAGGTGTGTAAACCCTAACACACTTTATTTTAATTGTATTATTAATTGTATAGGTTGAAAAGCCAGATAAGGCTGTGTGTACAGTCAAAATACCCTTGTGGGTAAGGTAGGGAGTGCCAGGTACGTGTTTATAATGACTTGATATGTGGTTGGATGTATGTGATAATTCATTGCCTTGTTATTAGCATGTTACATTTGTAAGGACATATATATGTTGTGCATGGGATATGGGAATACTGATAAAGGGGAAGTGATAAGGTCACGTAGTGATCGGTGGCTCTGCCACATTGATTTATAAGGTCACATAGTGATCGGTGGCTCTGCCACAAATGATTTATAAGGTCCCATGGTGATCGGTGGCTAAGCCATAGTGGATTTCAAGGCCACATAGTGATCGGTACGATAACTGGCAGCATGACTGTCAAGACGGCGTGTAGCGGATGGAGGGTTGATTGTAGAAATCCCCACGGTGTGATGGTTGGTACGGGATGGCGTGTATAGGATGGAAAATACTAGGTTGGGCTGGGCTTGATGCATTCATGTAGTGATATGATAACATGTATGGGCTAAATGTGAGATTGTAGGCCGTGGACCGTGTTATGTGTTTTGATGGTTTTACACACTGAGTCTCTGTGGCCCACCCTTTTCCTAACTTTTTAGGTAACCAGTAGACCGCGGATTTGGGAACCGAGGCGGACTTGTGGAGGCCATAAAGTTTTTCTTTTCGCCAACTTTTTACTACTTTAATTAAATTTTAAATTGGGGATTTTTGTTGTAATAAGGCCTTTCTGATGTGATATTTGGTTTTATTTAATACTTATACCCGACGTTATGTTTACGTAGTTACAAATTTTAATGATGAGGTTTTAAAAAATACGAGTTCACAAAATAACGTCTTCTTTCAAATTGCGCCTAGTATAGTAAGTAATTGATTAATTAAAATTTGGAATTCTTCCTAAGCTAACAAATCTTAGTTTTCAAAACATCGCTTAACCGGAAAGCTTTCAAAACTATGGTTTTGCCCAAAGTAGTCAGAAAATCGTTTTCACCTAACTCTGTAACATACCGAATTCGGTCGTAGCGTTTAGGCCGGGTTTGGGGTGTTACATAATGTAACACCCCTAACCCGTATCCGTCCCCGGAATAGGGTTACAGAGCATTATTGTAAAAACATAACTTAAAATATTTATTTTCAAGCATTTCATTAATCATAGTATAATTCATTCATACACATGTATGTTGTCCCTTATTCGAGCCCTCAAAGCCTTAGAAAAACTCTAGAAATGATTCGGAACTAAATCGAGAAGATAAGGAAACTTAAAGGAAAAATTTAGAAAAATTTATACTGCATCACACGACCGTTTGGTCAGGCCGTGTGACTCACACGACTGAGACACACGCCCGTGTCTCAGGCTGTGTAGACATTTGAAGTAGGGACACATGGTTGTGTCCCAGCCCGTGTCTGTGCCCGTGTAACTCTCTAACTTGGGTCACACGGCCAAGCCACACACCCGTGTGCCAGGACGTGTAACTCTTAAAATGGCCTCACACGCTCGTTTGCTAGGTTGCATGCTAGGTCGTGTAGTTGCCTGATTTGCAACCCTTTTAAACCCTGTCACATGGTCGTGTGTCACACACAACTGAGACACATGCTCGTGTCTTAGGTCGTATGGACAAGAACTAGGCCATTTTCAAGCCATTTCTTTCACCCAAACCATGCTTACACCTACAAGCCATTTGCACATAATTTCAAGCTACAGAATGTACCTAAAACATGCATAATAAAGCTAGTTCAATATGGTATCAATCCATACAACCAACATGCCAAAAGGCACCTCAATCACATAGCATCAAATCATCCGAAACTTAAACCTAATTTAGCCATTCATCAACCAAACATTTGTGACCTAATTCCATACCACATCTTACCACAATGGCCATATACCAAAATCACATTCAAGCATATCGAAAGAGCCATTCAAAACATAACTTCACTTGACCATTTTAACACCAACGATCAAATCATTTAAATACCAAAAGATCATCAACCGAAAAACCACATTTACAAGCCAAACATAATGACCAATTCATCAAACAGAATTCACTTATACATGCCATTATAACCATGACTCAAATTTTCAAAATCTACGGATATATTTTTTAGATTGTGTGTGATAAACCGTAATTATAACATATTTTAGACCCACATTTAATATGTTTTTGGATGATTTGTCAATCAATTTATGTAAAAAGGTGCTCTTAATCCTTTCTTTTCATGTCTTATACCCAGGAAAGCACCCGAGGATGAAAAGAACGTAAAACGGGCCCAAAACGGAGTAAATGGGCCATATCACGAAATCCATACGGCCTAGCCCAAAGAGCACACGGCCGTGCCTTGACGAGCATCTAGAACACAGCCTCACCCCGACTTACATAGTCGTGCCTCAACTTAGAAATCCGAACACAGCCTGAAGACAAGTCATAGGGGCGTGTGAATGGCCGTCCCCCTGTTGTGGACTTAGACAATTTCAGTCGGAAAAGGATATTTAAGGAGAAAGAATCGCATTCCAAGAGCCTATAAATACCCCCTAAGTACCACCATTGAAAGGCGTCGAGCTAGGCCTAGAAGCCAGGCCAGAAAGGTCAGAATTGAGGGAGTTACTCGAAGTTAGCCAGTTGATCCATCCCAAGAAGCCGAAATTCTACTCAAGACGGTGGATTTCTCCTTCAATTCCTTCAGGGAGTTTTAGGGATTTCTTATGTTTTATTTATCTTTTCTCTTGAGATGTTTTATTTATTTGTTATGAACTAAACCCCTCAGATACCTGAAGGGGATGAAACCTAGATGAATCTTGTTATTGTTTCATGAATTATATGATAAATACTTAGTTTGTTCTTAATTAAGCATGATTAATCCAAATCTGATGTGCTTAGGTGGAGGATGAATAGACCCTGCTTAAGAGTACATCTAGCATAATTAAGCGGAATTGATCAAACGCCTAGAGATAGGGTTACGAGATTTTTCCGGATTAGGGTGAAACCTAATATGGGACTCCATTGATCGATTTACTGCTATTCTAGGGGGTTATTATAAGAGAACAAGGGTTCCACTAATTAACCTAGGGTTAGACGTTATTCGCCTCGGTAGAGGGTTTAATATATGTTAGGGAGTCCTACGGATCAAACTAAGTGAATAAATTATATGGTTCAGTGTTAAATAAAAAGTGAAGTTAGGTGGATTCTTCCTGAGGGTATCATCGTGATCAACTGAGTTTTTCTTCTAGTTATTTCCCAATTCGTTCTTTTTGTCTTTGCGTCTTTAGCTTAGTAGTCGTTAAATTAGATTAAAGCAACTTCACTATTATTTTAGGCTAAATAATAGAAAGAAAGTTAGTATTAGTACTTTTAATTCCTTTGGGTCCGACAATCTGGTCTTGCCTAAGCTATACTACTGCTCGATAGGTACACTTGCCTTTAATCGTTGTCAGAGTTAGTTTCCAGGTTTGATCATTTGTTTTATAAATTTTAAAGCTCTAATTTCAGCGATCAAGTTTTTGGCGCCGTTGCCGGGGAACTAAAATATTAAGAACGCTATATTTTTATTACTTTAGCCATTATTTTTTTATTTTATTTTTCACAATTTTATTTTTTTAAGGTTAAATTTTAATTTTTGCTAAATTTTCTTTTTTTTCCTAGCAGGTACCTCTAGTTTATGACTAGAAGGAACCCGGGAGGACCTTCGGTATTCGATAGTGAAATTGAAGCTACCGCTCGCAGGAATAGCAGAGAAATCAGGCGAGCCCTAAATTACACAGAAGAAGAGCGAGAATCCAATCCTACTGAAGGGATGGACGAGAACAATCCACCACCACAAGATGTGGGGGAACATAATGCTCCATGTACAATGCTTGATTATGCTAAACCGCATTTAACAGGAGCAGAATCGAGTATTGTTAGGCGTGCTATAGCTGCTAACAATTTTGAATTAAAGCCTAACACAATACAAATGATTCAACAATTTGTTCAATTTGATGGTTTGTAGGACGAAGACCCAAACACGCATATAGCTAATTTTTTAGAGTTCTGTGATACCTTCAAAATAAATGGCGTTTCTGATGATGCCACACGTCTTCGGTTATTCCCTTTTTCATTAAGGAATAAAGCCAACCAGTGGTTAAACTCGTTACCACGAGGGTCAATCACTACATGGGAACAAATGACCGAAACGTTTTTATTGAAATATTTCCCACCGGCCAAAACGGCTAAATTACGGAATGATATCTCTTCTTTTGTGTAGATGGATTTAGAGACATTATACGATGCATGGGAGAGATACAAAGATCTCTTGAGAAAGTGTCCACACCATGGTCTACCCTTGTGGCTACAAGTCCAAACTTTCTACAATGGTGTAAACCCTTCTATGAGGTAACTAATTGATTCAGCCGCAGGTGGAACTCTGAATAACAAGACTCCTGAAGCAGCCTACGAGTTCATTGAGGAGATGTCACTGAATAATTATCAGTGGCAAGTTACAAGGACGAAATCGAAAAAATCAGTCGGAGTTTACAACCTCGATGCAATAACCACAATATCAACACAGATAAAGATGATGAATAAAAAGATTGATAGTTTGTGTTCTTCGCAAGTACACCCAGTCACACAATGCGACGCAAGTGGAACCGTGGCGAATCTTGAGTACCCACCCTACCAACCGGAAGCAGAGGGCGAACAGATGAATTACATAGGTAATAATTTTAGATCCAATAATAATCCCTATAGTAATACTTACAATCCAGGTTAGACGAACCACCCAAATGTTTCATGGGGAGGTCAAGGAAATCAAGGAAATCAAAGGCAGCAAGCTCCTCAAAACTTCCAAAATCAGCCCTATCCATAGGAGAAGAAACCAACCCTCGAGGATATGTTGACAAAATTCACGGCAGACACAGAAAAACGTTTCCAAGACACTGAGAGAACAATTAAAAGCAACAAGAGCAAAATTGGGGAAATTACTAAGTCAGTCAAGGAAGTCACTAATGCAGTCGAACAACTCGCAAAGCTAATGTCGGAACGATCGCAAGGACGTCTACCAAGTAACGCCGAGATTAACCCAAAGGAGCAAATTCAAGCCATCATAGCTCAGGATATAAGGGGTTAGATGAACCTGATCCAATAACAGAAAACAACCAAGGTAAAGCAAAGGCAACACAAGAAAAACCAAAACCAGTAACCAAAGAGTACCAACCTCGCATACCTTATCCCGAAGCAATAAAAAGAGATGATTCAGAGGAACAGTTCGGTAAGTTTCTTAAACTTTTAAAGAAATTACATATTAACTTACCTCTTCTCGAAGCTCTTTTTCAGGTGCCAGACTTGAGGAAATTTTTAAGGCAGCTCTTGACAAACAAACACAAAATAGATGAAAAGCACCATGTGGAATTGAACGCAACATGTTCAAAAATGCTACAGAATAAACTACCACAAGAGCTACAAGATCCAGGGATTTTTACAATTCCATGCTTAATTAGTAGTTTAACTATTGATAATGCCTTAGCTGATCTAGGGGCAAGCATCGATGTCATGCCCTATACATTGTTTAAACGACTAGGTCTAGGGAAGCCCAAACAAACTAGGATGAGCATTCAATTAGCTGATAAAACTGTTAGAATTCCTAGGGGCATTATCGAAGATGTTTTGGTCAAAATCGATATATTTGTCTTCCCAGTAGATTTTGTTGTTTTAGACATGGATGAGGATAATTCAATCCCCTTAATTTTAGGAAGATCATCCCTAGCAACTGCCAAGACAAAAATTGATGTTG
The DNA here is from genome assembly GCA_005393395.2 of Gossypium australe. Lineage (NCBI taxonomy): Eukaryota > Viridiplantae > Streptophyta > Magnoliopsida > Malvales > Malvaceae > Gossypium > Gossypium australe. Next base: position 63,289,770 of record CM016621.1, on the reverse strand, counting down.
CCACAGGCGAACTCATACTTTGTGTAGGTGACAAATCAATCAGTCTTCAAGCCCTTGATACGGCCAGGAAAACAATCGATGAAGGTAAGAAAGAAAATTCATTTGATAATCAATTTGTGTAACTTTCATCACCGGACACACCACAAGGATATAACCCTAAGCCAAAACCCCAAATTGACAAAGAGAAATTACATAAGGAACAAAGCCTTAACGTTGACAAATTAGAAGAGCAGAAGACACGCATCAAAGAAGAACCAGGACCACACGAAGTAAAACCCGAGGAACCACCAGAAAAGCTCATAGGAACATCAAATCACTTCAAAATAGGAGATCAGGTACTGTTAGAATACACGGATCCTCCCATCGTCATAGCAAATTTGAAAACAAAGGGAGAAACTCCTCTTAAGGTACACAATATCTTCCCCCACGGAGTAGTCGAGGTGACAAATCCAACATTCAGAACTTTTAAGGTAAACGCTTCTCGACTTAAACTTTATCAAGAAAACAGAACTGTAAGCATGAGGGAAGATATTCAAACCTTTAAACCACCCTGATTTTTACAATTACGAGGAACAGTCTAGCTAAAGACTATAAACGAGCGCTTCTCGGGAGGCAACCCGAGCACTAACACTATTTTCTTTCAGTTTTATTCAGTTTCTTTATTTCCCTTCTTTCTTTTCTAATCAAAAGTGCAGAATTTCCAGGTCACACGGTCTGACACACGGCCGTGTCCATGATCGTGTGGACCACCAGAATCTCCATACTAACTTTGCAGAAGCCGTGTGAATCAGTCCCAACCACTCTTCAAAGTCACGGATCCAACCACTATCCCACGGGCTCCGTAAAAGTGGCACGCCCATGCCTTGAAGCCGTGTGAAGCTCTGACTTGCACACCACGAGTGTGGCGGACTGAAGAACGGGCATGGTGACACAACACGCACAGACACACGACCGTGCGAGATGGCCGTGTAAATCGATACGCCCTAATCCCACGGGTGTGGGAACATGCCAGAGCTGAATTTCTATTTAAACCCCACAGCCCTTTCCCTTCTCCCCATCCAATTTTTTTCTTTTCTTCTTTTCCACCTTCTTCCTCTCAACTTTTCACTCCATATATCAAAACTCTAGATCCTTGAGCCATCCCACATCATGTCAAAGAAGCGAAAAAGGCCAACAATAGTCTTCTCGAAGAACGATCAACACGAGTTCATGCCGGTAGCTTCATCTCAACACCAAGCCAATGGTCTTTGAGACTAATTAGTGTTTATTTTTCTTTCCTCTTTTGCTTCAATTTCCTTCTCTTTGACAATCTTATGCTTAGTTTCGTTTAACTTATTTCAGTTTCTTAGTGTCAGGTTCGCCAGGCTGCTTGGGAATCACGCCGACCACCACGAAAACCACGCCACTTCCGCCATCGCTAGCACCTCCGCAGCCCTAGAAGTCACACCCACCTCGCGAACCATCCATCATTAAGGACCTCTCAGTCCACTAGTATCTTCTTTTCATTTCAATTTTCTTCTTAATATCCTTCCCTTTAGCTTGCTTTTCTTTATATTTATAATTTGTTTATTTTAATTATGTTTCAATAAACCATGGCTAATCCCCTACGAGCTCCCCAATTTCTTCATCTAGCACAGAGCTCGTTAGCAACCGCCCCACCAACAAGACGACACCACCCACGGCCTCTACCATCCTCTAGAGAGACCATCCAAAATTCAGGGAGTATTATTTCCTCTCCTCTTTTGATTTATCCCATAAAAGTTATATCCATCTTTGTACATTGAGGGCAATGTACATCTTATGTGTGGGGGGTAAAAGTGCCAAACTTTTTTCATTATTCTCAAAACCCTGAATTTAACCTTGTTTTTAAGTAAATTTCTCATATTACAAATTAGGATGAAATTTATAATGATTTATGGTTTTTATTGACATGTTTTTGAGTAAGTCATTGATAATTGTGCATTGATGATTAAATTTTAAGATACTAGAGAATCAAGCATGATAAGTCTATTTTTCAGAATAAAAATTTCTGTTAGGTTGTTAACCTAAATTTGAATATTGCTTTGAAAATTGAAGTTTATGAGATTGATGTCAAAACACCCATAATTTTTGTGAGGTTTTGAGCCGTATAGAGCATATATTCTTTTTCGTGCTCACTTTTTATTATGAGCGTGTCAACATTGATCTGTTATTCTAGAACTTACCTTGATTTTACATGTCGAGACCACATCTATGATTTGATATACAGAGATGATAAAGGCACTTAAGATTTAACCCACTCACTCCACTAAAAAGCCTACCTTCATAAATTAACCCCTAGTGAACCCCGTTGATCCTAACAACCCTTTTTATTGACTCACCCATTAATAACCCAAAAATCCCTTTGTATTTGTTATCACCATTCCTTTTTAACTACCCTTTAATCGAGATATGATTTGATTAGTTACCGAATTAAATCAGAGCATGAGTTGAATTCATCCAGCATTATTATTAGTTTGTTATTAAAAAAATAAAATAAAAAAATCGAAGTACATCCAGTATTAGTGGTGAGCTTATAGAGTTAAAGCCTATTTTCCGAAAGAAAAGCTCGTATTATTAGGATTATTATTTCCAGTTGATGTAAATATTATTTCAGTATTCATTAGGTAAGGTACTTTTCAATCCAATCTCGGTTCTAACCTTCTAAATTTCAGCCTTTATCCATACCTTAACCCTAGTCCCGTTACAACCCTAACAAAGACCTTTTGATATGTTGATCATCTCATTTTATAGTGGTGGAGATTTGATTTTCAGGCAAGCCTATGGTATTAACTTTTCAGGTTCAACGTATGAGTGCTTCTTTTCCTAACCCTTAAACACTTGGAGTGATTTGAGTGAATCTTTAGTGAGGATGTCAACTCTTGTCGATTTCAAATCAAAGGTAATTTTTCAGATAAGGGGAAACACCTACGTATTCGAATTACAAATAAATGACTTATCATTGTTTGAATCTTTAGGACTCTTTGAATTGAATTATCCATGTATAAATTATCTATGAATTATGATGAGGCATTGTTGTTAGGAATTGTGAATTATGGAAAGTTCGTTTTAATTGTATGTTGAGAATTTTGCTTGAGGACAATCAAAAGCTTAAGTGTGGGGGTATTTGATAAATCGTAATTATAACATATTTTAGACCCACATTTAAACGGGCCCAAAACGGAGTAAATGGGCCATATCACAAAATCCACATGGCCTGGCCCAAAGAGCACACGGCCGTGCCTTGACGAGCATCTAGAACACGGCCTCACCCTGATTTACACAGCCGTGCCTCAACTCAGAAATCCGAACATGGCCTGAAGATGAGTCACACGGGTGTGTGACATGGTCGTGCCCCTGTCGTGGACTTAGACAATTTCAGTTGGAAAAGGATATTTAGGGAGAAAGAATCGCATTCCAAGAGCCTATAAATACCCCCTAAGTACCACCATTGAAAGGAGTCGAGCTAGGCCTAGAAGCCAAGCCGGAAAGGTCAGAATTGAGGGAATTACTCGAAGTTAGCCAGTTGATCCATCCCAAGAAGCCGAAATTCTTCTCAAGATGGCGGATTTCTCCTCCAATTCCTTCAGGGAGTTTTAGGGATTTCTTATGTTTTGTTTTATCTTTTCTCTTGAGATGTTTTATTTACTTGTTATGAACTAAACACCTCAGATACCTAAAGGGGATGAAACCTAGATGAATCTCTTTATTGTTTCATGAATTATATGATAAATACTTAGTTTGTTCTTAATTATGCATCTTAATCCAAATCTGATGTGCTTAGGTGGAGGAGGAATAGACCCTGCTTAAGAGTAGATCTAGCATAATTAAGCAGAGTTGATCGAACGCCTATAGATAGGGTTACGAGATTTTGCCGGATTAGGGTGAAACCTAATATGGGAATCCATTGATCGATTTATTGCTATTCTAGGGGGTTATTATAAGAGAACGAGAGTTCCACTAATTAACCTAGGGTTAGATGTTATTCGCCTCGATAGAGGGTTTAATATACGTTAGGGAGTCCTACGGATCAAACTAAGTGAATAAATCATATGGTTCAGTGTTAAATAACAAGTGAAGTCTAGGTGGATTCTTCCTGAGGGTATCGTCGTGATCAACTGAGTTTTTCTTCTAGTTATTTCCCAATTCGTTCTTTTTGTCTTTGCGTCTTTAGCTTAGTGGTCGTTAAATTAGATTAAAGCAACTTCACTATTATTTTAGGCTAAATAATAAAAAGAAAGTTAGTATTAGTACTTTTAGTTCCTTTGGGTTCGACAATCCGATCTTGCCTAAGCTATACTACTGTGTGATAGGTACACTTGCCTTTAATCGTTGCCAGAGTTAGTTTCCAGGTTTGATCATTCGTTTTATAAATTTTAAAGCTCTGATTTCAGCGATCAGTGTGATAGGTCTCCAACGAGCTTCCAAACCGATCGAGCTTCCGATAATCTATAAAGCATAGAAAAGAAACACAACGTAAGCATATAATGCTTAGTAAGTTTATAAATCATGAACAATGCTTACCATTTAAATGCATAAGCTTAAAGTAAATATGAATCAATCTATCACAAGCTTGGAACAAGCGTAATCATCACCGACAACACATGTTAGTGCTTAATCATGTAACGACCCGATAGTCAGGGGTGTTGAAAAGTGCATTCCTAGAACTTGGTTCCCGTAAATCAGACTCGTAAATATTTATTAAAAATATTTACGAAGCTAGTTGTGTAGTTAATTAGGTTTCGATTAAGCGAATTTACTTGAATTAAAAGTAATTAGGTATAAGGACTAAATTGCGTATAGGGTGAAAGTTGAATTATAGATTAAAAATTGATTAAAGGGCCAATGTAGTAATTATACCTATGTTATAAAAAGATGTTATAATATTAAGAAATCTTAATAATTAAGTAAATGTATATATATGTATTATATTATAATAATAAATTAAATTATAATAAAAAATAAGTAATAAAAGATAAAGCCATACAAATTAGAAAGAAAGAAAGAAAAATAAAAAGAAAAAGAAGAAAGAAGACGCCAAGCCTTAGGGACTTCTAGGGTTCAAAGTTCAATTGGTTAGTCAATTTAGTCCCTTTTCTTGTAATTTGTATGTTTTTGGAATCCCGATATCTAGGGCAACCCGACCCATGTTGAAATTTTAGAAATTATCAAGATTTTAATGTTGTTATTGTTGAATAGTTTAAGTATTAGGGATTAAATTAATAGATTTTTAAGCTAGAAATGAAAAAGGATTAAATTATAGAATAAATTGTAAATTTTGAGTAATAGGGACTAAATTGTGAAAAAATAAAAATATATGGGTTTAATTAAAAATAGGGAGCTAAATTTAGCTTAAAGCGAAATTAGTATAAAAATATAAGATTAAATATGAAGAATCAAGATTAGTCTCAGTTTAGGGACTAAATTGAAATTTAGGCAAATATTAAGTAAAAATTTAAATATTCAATATGAAATTGAATTGTGTTGTATTGATGAATTTTAATTGTTTTAATTCCGTAGCTAACATCGTACCGGAATCCTCGACTAAAAAGGGGAAAGATAAAATCGACGTCGAATAACTCAGAATTCACTGTTTGTATTTCTATAATCCGAACATAGTTACTAATTGTTGTATTTTGATTTAATGCATATGGTAAGTGGCTGAGGTGAGTATTTGGCACTTTGATATTGAATTGAATTAAAGTTGATTGAAATGGATTCATTTGGTATATATATTATGAATGTATTGATTATTTAAATTGAAATGAATATTCATGTGTATATGTGATTATATGAAGAATTTATATTGGATATTGGTTGTTTTTGAAATGTGAAATTAAACATTATTAACTGTATTGGGCTGAGTAGGGTATAGATGGCATGCCATAGGATAGGAAGAGTTCAGGGATTTCTTCGACTTCAAGTCGATGAGGCATTGGGTGCCAATTTACTTTGGTTTAACCGATGAAACACTGAGTATCAAATTTATATAGTGCTGGGCATAGTTACTAGTTCGGATTTATCCGATGAGGCACTGGGTGCCAAACTAGTGTGTTGGTTGGATCGTGTATCTGTCCGAGTCTGAGTCTGAGTCGTGTTAATAGGGGTAATTAAATAAAACTATACTATGATTGATATTGGATGATATTGTATGAGAATTGAAAATGGGATAGTGATTTGAAACATGAAAATGAGATATGTTGTGATTAAATGAGATACATGAGTTATGTACTCATGAAGTGGATATAGAATGGATAATGCCATTGTTTAAATGAAATGTGAATCAAATTGTGCAAAGCTATTTATATAGCAAGTATGAGAATTGGGATATTTGTGAAACAAATAAAATATGATAGTATGTGTAAGTTGAATATAGTATGAAATGATATGCTATTATGTATGAACTCAAAGAGTTGGCATATGGTAGTTGTGATTTTTAAATATTAATATGTGTTTATATTTCAATTATACATTTGTGATCTCTTGTCTTTAAATATTCGGATTATAGAAATATCACTGAGTTGTACTCAGCGTGCGGTTTTGTTTTTCCGTGCGCAGATTAGGTACTTCTCTTTTGATCGTCGATTCAGCATCCAACAACGATCCCGAACTCAAATGTGGTGATGTTTATATTTTGTGTCGGCATGTACCTAGGACGTCTAAATGATAGTTATTTTGTGGATGGATTGTAAATGAGGTTATAAATGTAATGTTGGTTTGGTATATACATATAAACATCTATTTGTGTTTGAAGCCATATTATGGCATGGTAAATTGAACCAAATCTAGATATGTGCATGTGAATTTAAGTTAATGTTTTAGGTAGATTTGAGTTAGGCCAAATTGATGAATTTTGACATGTTTATAATTTTAATTTGATTGATGTTTTGATGATATAAATGTGGTGCCAATGAGGGTACATTGGTTAGGAACCTAGGATGATTGTTTTGGCATGTTTTGAACATGTTTGATTGTGGTTTGAATAGGTTAAACGAATGGTTTTTGAGTTGTTTAATGTCTAAGCTTGTAGGAAATGGTAAATTTTTTGTTTATTGCACATTTTAGGTCCACATAGGTGTATGACTTGGTTGTGTGAGACACGCGGCTAGCACACGGGCGTGCGAGGCCATTTCGAAAGGTACACGGCCTGGCACATGGGGTGTGGCTTGGCCGTGTGACCCAAGTCAGAGAGTTACACGAGCACAGACATGGGTTGGGACACGACCGTGTGTTCTTACTTCGAATGACCACGTGGCCAGACACACGGACGTGTGACTTGGCCGTGTGAACCCTGCAATTAAAATTTTTCTAACTTTTTACTAAAAAATTCAAATGTTCCCAATTTAGTCTCAAATCGTTTCTAAAGTGTTTACAAACTCTTAAAGGCTTAATAAGGGACTCTATGCATGTTAATGATGAATCATTTTATTATTTTTGAAATGTGTAAAAATGAATGACTAGATTACGATTACTCGGTAATGTCCCGAAACCCTATTCTGGCGATGGATATGGGTTAGGGGTGTTACAAATCACATAACTTAACAAAATTCATCACATGGTAAGGTAAATCCCATAATTATAAATCATATGAACTCATACTTTTCATAACATGGATATGCATACTTTGTTTATCAATACTTCATACCTTTCCATAATTTCATAGTGAAATCCATCGGAACCGTTACCGGTTCATCCCTTTCATGCTCGTTGAACCACTTAGAATAATATCAGATACGCGGGAAGGCTCACACAAAGTGTGCTAAAGATATGGTCGAAACCATTTCTTTTCCTTTTCCTTTTCATAGATGCTCATACGAGCTATCAATGGGTCTACTCACACAAGCTGTCAGTCTAAGCGTAGCTACACGATGCTGCTCACACAAGCTATCAAGTATCTGCAACAAATGCCAGAACTTAGCCACCGGTAGGACATTCAGGACCAGCACCCAAAACATGGTAAGCCTAATGACGTGTCATTTGTATCCTATATATTCCTAAGGTTCAAACGGGACTTGATAGTCACCGTCATTGGATTTTTCTTCGTAACATGATATGATAAACAATATAATAGCATTTAAATCAAATGCATTAAAATACTATTTAAACGTACGAACTTACCTCGAGCACAAAACGATGAAATAGGATCGACTAGTTCGATACTTTATCTTTCCCCTGATCTAAATCCGGACGAGGCTTAACTTGATCTAAATAATCAAATTCAATCCATTCAATAATCATTCTATTCAATTCAATCCATAAATCATATTTTTGTAAAAAATTACACTTTTGCCCCTATTATTTTGATTTCTTTACAATTTAGTTCTTTAGGTCGTAAATTGAAATTCATGCAATTTCATCCCTACCCAAGTTAGCCGAATTCCATATAAGTCCATATCAACTCATACAATTCATGATTTCACAATTTTTACCATGAATTTTACATATTTTTTAAATTCCTATTTGACATTTTCAACAAATTTCACTTTACGAAAGTTGTTTATTAATCAACAAGGATTCATTTTCTTCCATCAAACATCAAAAACCACATGAATACAACCCTAAAATTTTAACATTTTTACAAATTAGTCCCTGGGCTAGCTACATTAAGCTACAACGATTTCGAAAACATAAAAATCATTAAAACGGGACGAAATTACACTTACATGCACAAGAGATGACCGAATACTCAAGCTTCTTTAATGGCTTTTCTTAGGTTGATTTTTAGTGGTGGAATGAACAAAAGAGATGATAGCTTTTGTTTATTATGTTTTTACTTAACTTATTTAACAATTTACTTTATTTAACATTTACTATAAACTTTAAAATTACTTAATTCATGCCCATAAAAGTCCACTAGCTATTAATATGGTCTAATTACAACATAAATCCCTCAGCCATTTAATAGCATAACCATTAAACCCCTTTAGCTTATAGAATGTAACTTTTGCACCTTTTGAAATATAGTCCTTTTTACTAAATTAAGCATGCAAACAATAAAATTTCTCAACGAAATTTTTATACGACAGTACTATTATTATGTTGACACTAAAATAATAATAAAATAAATATTTTCACATCGGATTTGTGGTCCCGAAACCACTGTTCCAATTTCACTAAAAACGGGTTGTTACACATAATGTACAAATCATAGAGATATTTTCTCTTAGAATTTGAGTAGTATCTTCCATGTATCACAATAAATCATGTCTCAATGCTTTAGCCCAAATTTCTTAATGAATAAACCCAATGTTTGTTCCCGGTCCAAGCTTTAGTGATATTTCTCGAAATAATCAAATTAATGTGCATAAAAAAATGTGAAGCATCAAACTTACCAAAGTTTCTATATAATCGTTCTTATAATGAAAATTTACAAGGTGGAAGCAAGTCCCATAGTGACAACATGATCCTTAAATTTGTTCGGTGGCATGCCTTTAGTCAAAGGATCAGCTAACAACTACTCAGTGTTAATGTGCTCAATGACCACTTTTTTTTCTTTAACACATTCCCTTATCGGTAAATACTTAATGTCGATATGTTTACTTCGACTTCAAATTTTTTTGTTCTTATCCATAAAGACAGTCACAATATATCATCAACAGCCTAGAAATCGAATCCACAAGTCTAAGCCCAGATATGAAACTCTTCAACCATACTCCATATAAGGTAGCCTCAAAACACGAAACGAACTTAGTATCCATAATGAAAGTAGTAGTTAAGGACTGCTTGACGCTCCTTCAGGATATAGCTACGCTAGCAAACATAAATATGTAACCTGATGTTGATTTATGTGGATCAACACAGCTGAAAAAGTCTAAATCAGAGTAGCCAATCACCTCCAAATTGTCTAATCGTTTATACGTAAGCATGTGGTCCTTTTTACCTTTAAGATATCTCAAAACTTTCTTTGCAGCTCTCCAATGGTCAATACCTAGATTGCTCTGATATCTTCCCAACATTCCAACTACAAAAGCAATTCCAGATCTTGTGCAGACTTAAGCATACATCAGGTTTCCAACAATAGAAGCATATGAAATATTTTTCATTTGAGCCATTTATCATTCTTCAGACACTGGTTCAAATTAAACTTATCACCCTTCACGATAGGAGCAACACTCTATGAACAATCCTTCATCCAAAATCTTTCTAAAACTTTGTTGATATAGGTTTCTTGAGATAGACCTAAGATATCACGATGTCTATCACGATGAATCTTAATGCCAATGGCATAAGACACATCACCTATATCTTTCATATCAAAATTTTTAGGAAAAACATTTCACCTCATGTAGCATATTGTTGTCATTTGTTACAAGTAAAATGTTGTCCACATATATAATAAGGAAACGAATTTTACTCCCACTGACCTTTTGGTATATGCATTAATTCATGATATTCTCAAAAAAAAACGAAGAGATAACTTCATGGAATTTTAAATACCACTATTAGGAGGCTCGTTTCAATCAATATATGGACTTCTTTAGCTTGCATACCAAGTGTTCACCATCAGTAGAGGAGAATCCTTCAAGTTGTTTCATGTATACCTTTTCCTCTAGGACAACGTTAAGAAAGGAAATTTTCACATCCATTTGTTGCAACACAAGGTCAAAATGAGCTACTAATACTAACACAACGCACAAGGAATCTTTCTTAGATACAAGACTGAAAGTTTTAGTATACCTGATTCTTTCTCGCTAAATGAATCCTTTCGCAACGAGTCTAGCTTTATATCTTTCTATGCTTCCCATTGAGTCTCTTTTTGTTTTGAAGACTTATTTACAGCTAACGGCTTTTACACCTTCAGGAAATGACACAAGATCTCAAACATCATTACTTTTCATGGAATTCATCTCTTCTTTCATAGCATTGTATCACAATTTTGACTCTTTGCAACTCATGGATTGTGAAAATGACTCAGGGTCATTCTCAACTCCAATATTATAGTTAGCCTCTTGGAGATATACAATATAGTCACTAGAAATTGTTGATTTTTTTTCTCTAGTAGATCTCCTCAATGTCGAACCAAAAATTTCTTACTGATCATGTTGTTCAATTGGTTGTTCAATAATTTCTAGATTTTCTTGAACAACTTGATCTAATGGATTATTTTTAGTATCTTATGGATTTTCATTGATTGGTTGTTCAACACCCAATTGAGCTTGAGGGTTGTTATGTGTGACAACCAATCTCTCACTTGAAGTGGAAGGTTGACCTACGGGAATCGTGGCCTGAGACAGATCACTCCTATTGATTGAGTCATTTTGAAGAAATTTTTCATTTTTTTATTTCACAATTCTAGTGCTATGAGATGGATAATAGAATATGTATCCTTTGGACCTTTAGATATATCTAATGAAATACCCACTAATAGTCCTTGGGTCTAGTTTCCCTTCTTGTAGGTTATAAAATCTTACTTTGGACTGGCATCCTCATACGCTTATATGTCGCAAACTCAGTTTCCAACCTTTAAACAACTCAAAAGGTGTCTTTGGGACAGCCTTGGTTGGAACTCGATATAATATATACACAGCTATTTTGAGAGCTTCAACAAGGACTTAGGTAGCTTAAAGCTATTAAGCATACTTTACACCATGCCCATTAATGCTCGGTTTCTTCTTTCCGCAACACCATTTTGATCAACTGAGCCTAACATGTTGTATTGGCCAACTATACTGCTATCTTGAAGAAACTTTGCAAATGGACCAAGTGTTTGTCCATCCTCAGTGTATCTATGATAATACTCACCACCTTTATCAATTCTCACAATCTTGATTTGCTTATCGCATTGTTTCTCTACTTCAGCCTTGAAAACATTAAAGGCTTCTAATGTTTCGCTCTTGTGATGAAGCATGTAGAGATACATGTATTGTGAGTAATTTTCTATGAAAGTGATGAAGTATTTCTGACATTGCACATCCAGGTTTAGGCAAAATATATAAGAATAGATGATTTCCAATATGGTCGAACTCCTCTTGGCACCTTTCTTTGACTTTTTAATTTGGTTGCCCTTAATGAAGTATATACAAGTATTGAAATTAGTAAAATCTAAAGTATTGAGTACCCCATCATTTACTATCTTAATTCTTTCAATGGAAATGTGTCCTAATCTTCGATGCCATAAAATAGATGAATCTTCATTTATAACACAATGTTTGGTACCAGTCTGAACGTGCATAACATTATAAGTCTAGATGTATTCTACCTTGGGTATTGCCTCTCACATAAGGTTGTCTAAAAGTATTTTCCCAATTCATTCTTTTTCATGCTTTTAATTAGTTTTAGTTTAAAAGAAATCACTCCAATTCTTAGGCTAGATAATAGAAAGATAGTAATTACTAGTACTCTTGTTCCTTGTGGATACAATATTACCAGTCTTACCATAACTATACTAGTAAATGATAAGTGTGCTTGCCTTTACTGTGATCATAGTTAGTTAGAGACACATCAAGTTTTTGGCACCGTTGCCAGGGACTAAGATATTAGGAACACTAAATTTTTATTACTTTAGCCATTTTTATTTTATTACAATTTATTTTTTATTTTTATTTTTATTTTTACTATTCTAATTTTACCCTTTCTTTGCTTATGGCAAGAGTCTCTAGTTTATGACTAGAAGAAACTCGTCAAGACCATTGCTTTACGACAGTGAGATAGAGAGCACCGCTCGTAGAAACCGAAGAGAGATAATGCGAAGTCTACAATACATAGAGGAAGAGCAAGAGGACGATAATAATACTACCGGGGAGATGGCTGATAATAATCCGCTACCTCCTGTGGTTGCCGCAAATCCGGTGAATCAAAATCCTGCTCCTCGAACTATGTATGATTATGCTAAGCCTACTTTAACAGGAACTGAATCAAGTATTGTTAGACCTGCTGTTGCTGCAAATAATTTTGAACTAAAACCTAACACTATTCAGATGATTCAACAGTTTGTTCAGTTTGATGGTTTATAGGATAAGGATCCAAACAATCACTTGGCAAATTTTTTGGAATTCCGCAACACTTTCAAGATTAATGGCGTTTCTAATGATGCCATTCGCCTTCAATTGTTTCCCTTCTCGTTGAGAAACAAAGCCAAACAGTGGTTCAACTCATTACCACGAGGATCAATCACTACATGGGAACAAATGACCGAAAAATTTGTACTTAAATATTTTCCGCCGGCTAAAATGGCTAAATTAAGGAATGATATTTCTTCTTTTGTGCAGATGGATTTAGAAACACTTTACGATGCATGCGAGAGATACAAGGATCTATTGAGAAGATGTCCTCACCATGGGTTACCTTTGTGGCTACAGGTTCAAACCTTTTACAATGGTGTTAACCCCTCAACTAGGCAATTGATTGATGCAGCCGCCAGCGGTACCCGAAACAACAAAACACCTGAGGTTGCTTACGAATTCTTTGAAGAGATGTCACTGAATAACTATCAGTGGCAAGTTATGAGGATGAAGCCAACAAAAGCAGTCGGAGTTTTCAACCTCGACGCAGTTACCATACTATCAAATCAGGTAGAGCCTTTAAATAAAAAGATTGATGGTTTGTATGGTTCTTCGCAGGTACATCCAGTGATACAGTGCGATACCAATGGAGGAGGAACGACCAATACAGAATATCCATCCTAAAACCCTGGCATAGAAAGCGAACAGATGAACTATATGGGTAATAATTCTAGACCTCAAAATAATCCCTATAGTAACACTTACAATCCAGGTTGGAGGAACCACCCAAAATTCTCATGAGGTGGTCAAGGAAATCAGAGACAACAACCCCCTCCAGGCTTTCAACAACAACCTTAGCCACAGGAGAAGAAGCCAAACCTTGAGGAGATGCTAACAAAATTTATCTCGGTGTTAGAAACCCATTTTCAAAACACCAAAACAGCACTAAAAAATTAGCAAGCGTCGATTCAAGGGCTCGAGAACCAAATAGTTCAGCTTGCCAAGTTGATATCAGAATGACCACAAGGTAGCTTGCCAAGCAACTCTAAAACTAACCCAAAGGAGCAACTTCATGCCATTATTGCTCACAATAGTGAAGGGTTAGATGAACAAAACCTGACGCAAGAAAACAAGGTAGATAAAGGTAAGGCTGAGGTAAGACATAATAAACCAAAATTGGTAAGTACAGAGTACAAACCTCGTGTGCCATACCCCAACGCTGTGAAGAAAGACCGCATAGATGAAAAATTCGGTAAATTTCTTAAACTTTTAAAGAAATTACATATTAACTTACCGTTTATTGAAGCTCTTTTGCAGATGCCCAATTCAGTAAAATTTTTTAAAGAGTTTTTGGCAAACAAACGGAAGTTAGATGATGTGTTGCATGTGGAGCTGAATGTAGTTTGCTCAGCGATTTTACAGAATAAACTACCTCGCAAATTAAAAGATCCAGGGAGTTTTACAATTCCTTGCTTAATTGGTGGTTCATCTATTAATAATGCTTTAGCTGATTTAGGGGCAAATATCAGTTTTATGCCTTATAAAATGTTTAAACAGTTAGGTCTTGGGAAACCTAAACAAACTAAGATGAGCATTCAATTGGCTGATAAAACCATTAGAGTTCCTAGGGGTATAATTGAAGATGTGCTAGTAAAAATTGATAAATTCATAGTCCTAGTAGACTTTGTTGTTTTGGACATGAATGAGGATAGTGATGTTCCTTTAATTTTAGGATGACCCTTTTTAGCAACTGCTAGAACCATTATTGATGTTGGTACAGGGGAATTGATACTTTGTATAGGTGATGACATGATTAAACTCCAAGTACGTGATTCTTCCAGAATATCTAGTGATCAAGATGATACAAGTCCTGTTAATATAAGTGAACTTAATGTTTAATCTCCTTTGTAGGAAATCCCTCAGAAAAAGATGATAGAGCTAGGGTCTAGCTCTCATATTGAGAACAGAGCTGTTCATGAGGAAAGAAGACTACAAATTGATGAACTAGATGAATGGTGGACACACGTCAAGGAGAAACCAAGAAAACACAAAGAACCAAAGCGACTCCATGACAAGCTTAGGGATAGGAAAAACCAATTTAAGATCGGGGATCAGGTATTGTTGGATAAAACAGACCCTCGAATCGCCACTTCAGGCCTTAATATGAACGGAGCGATCCCTTTCACGGTACTCCATGTCTTTCCATACGGAACAGTCAAGGTAACTAATCATAAGTTCGGAACTTTTAAGGTAAACACTACTAGACTCAAACTATATAGTGATAATAGAACTGATAGCAGGAGAGACGAGTGTCAACTCCTCGAACCACCATGAGTATGCGAATGAGAGGTAAGTCTAGCTTAAGACTTTAAACGAGTGCTTCTCGGAAGGCAACCCGAGCACTAATCTCACTAATATCCATATTTTTTTATTTTTAGCATCTAACTAAAAACTACCCAAATTAATAGGCGTAGGTTTCCCTACCCGCACGGCCTTGCACATGGGAGTGGTCGTGGCTGTGTGGACACCACAAGTAGGTACACCGGCGTGGCAGAGACTGTGCGAGAACAGGACAAAAATTTTCCCCAAAACATGGGCTGTGATAACATGCCATGGCCGTGCGATTTGGCCGTGGTCAATACTGACTAAAGAATAAGGGATGCTGATAAAACCCACACGGGCGTGCCTTAAAACCGTGGACAAAGCTAAGTAAAGTCACATGGGCGTGCGACACGCCCGTGCTTATAAGTTGTGGTCGATACTGATCAATCAACATGGGAGTGGAAACCTCTACACAGGCGTGGGAGAAATGAACGAAGCATCACACGACCGTGCGATTTGGCTGTGTGATCTAACACGCCTAGGGCACACGGGTGTGGGTCACATCTCTATTTAAACCCCCTTCTTCTGTTCACTTTATTCCCCAAATCTTCTTCCCCCAAACCCTAGCCACCGCACCCGTTTCTGACCACCGCCCTCCTCCTCCACTTTCTCCCCTCCTCCCTTCTTCCCCAACCTGAAAACCCCGTTTTTCTCTTTTCTTTTCCTGTTGTCTTCCTTCCTTCTTTTTCCTTGCCTCCTTTCCCTTATTCCTTCTTTACACCGCCACCACACCAACCACCATCCTTGCCACCTTACACAATGACTAATACTCGAGGCAAGACCAAGGTCGCCATCCCCATTTCGAAAAAAGAAAAAGGATCCCGACGTGATCTCCCCATGCACAACCACTCTACAACAGATATACCACAACTGCCTCATAAGTTCATGCCGGCCGCTTCATTGACTCGACAAGACAAGGACCTTTGAATCCATTTATTTTTTCTTTTTCTTTTATTTTCATTTGTAAATTCTTTCCCTTTATCTTTCTTATCTCTAATTTATATTAGTATATTTTGATTTCTTTATAACTCTGGATGTTTCTTATCGAGTACCCATAACGAAGTCAATTACTGATGACTCCTCAGTTTTAAAAGGTTCAAGGTGCTATTAAGGAACGACCAAACTACTGGAGTATTCTCCCACCGTTCACCTCTGCCTAGTTCATCATGCTTATTTCTAAGGAGTTCATCCATAATTGTGAGTTGAGGATTTTGCTTAAGAACAAGCAAAGGCTTAAGTGTGGGGATATTTGATAAACCATAATTTATATATATTTTAGCCCCATGCTTGGCTTATTTTTGGATGAATTTTCATTAGATTTGATGAATTCGATGCTCCTAATCCTTTATTTTCATGTTTTACACTTAGGAGAGCTTAGGGAGCCAAAAAGAACGAGAAACGGGCCAAAAAGGGACAAAATGGGTCTACCTCAAGAAATCAACACAGCCTAGACTGTCGCACACGGGCAGACCACACGGTCGTGTGTGACGAGCAGAATCAAGCACGGCCTAAGCTATTGAACACGGTCGTGTGTGTCGAGCAGAATCAAGCACGACCTAGGGTACCACACAGGGGTGTGTCCCTGCCAAAACCAAGTCTAATTTCATTTAGAAAAGGTTACTCGTGGGCCAAGAAAGGCGTTCCAAAGCCTATATAAACACCTTAGGGGAGAACCTAAAGGGACACGTAGAGTAGAACGCGGAAAATACTTGAAAACAGCCATCAGGAGCAGTTTGGAATAAGGATCTCCATTAAGACTGAAGATCTCCTATCAATTTCTCTTGAAGTTTTTGAGTTTTTTTATGTTTTGTAGTTTTCCTTATTTTAAGATTTTCCCCTCTATCAGTATGAACTAAATCCCTTAGATACCTGAGGGGATGATACCTAGATGAATCTTATTACTTTTTTATTTATAAGATAAATACTTGTTCTTATTCTTAATTGTGAGTTCTTATTTTTGTTTTGATAATTCAGGTTATTAATTCAAGTCGAATGTGCTTATTCAGAGGAGCAAAAGTCCCTGTTTAAGAGTTGATCAACACAATTAAGTGGAGTTGATTGCAACCCTAGAAATAGGGCAACATAAATCTGCCGGATTAGAGTCAAATCTAATAAGGGAATCCATAGATAGAGTTAATGCGACAATAGGGGTTTTAATTAGAAAGAGATTTCAATTAATCAACCTAGAGTCAGTTGTTTTTAGCCCTAAAAGAGATATTAACATAAATCAGGGATTTCTACGGGTTAAGTCAAGTGAATAAATCGTACGAATCAGAAGTAATAAGTGAAGTCTTGGTGGATTCTACCTTGGGTATTGCCTCTCTCATAAAGTTGTCTAAAAGTATTTTCCCAATTCATTCTCTGTCGTGCTTTTAATTAGTTTTAGTTTAAAAGAAATCACTCCAATTCCTAGGCTAGATAATAGAAAGATAGTAATTACTAGTACTCTTGGTCCTTGTGGATACGATATTACCGATCTTACCATAACTATACTATTAAACGATAGGTGCGCTTGCCTTTATTGTGATCATAGTTAGTTAGAGATACATCACTTTTCTAAAATTAAAACAAAGCCACTTTTAAGAACTAACTCACATGTTCCAATTGCTTCCACATGCTTCCACATGCGACTCCATCTTATTTCCTAAATAGATGTGTAGCTCAACTCCCACTGATTCCCTCAAGTTTCTTAACCCCTGTAAGGAATTTGAGATATGTATTGTAGAACCAGAATCAACCCACCATGTGTTATAACTAACATCAATCATATTTGACTCAACGTAAACAAATGAGATTTATTTACCTTTATTTTCAAGTCGGCTTTTAAACTTAACACAGTCTTTCTTTAAGTGTCCCTTCTTTTTACAAAAGAAACACTTGGGCTCTTTCTTTATGTCAGATTGGGGCTGCATTTTAGCCTTCCCCTTTTGCTTGGCTTGGACCATCTTCTTGCCTTGAGGAACCATCAATGCATTCTCTCCCATCTCCAATGTGAGTCTATCCTTATGTGTGTTATAGGAGATCTTGAAAAGCCCATACTGAGGTGGAAGAGTGTTCAATATAAAGTGCACCAGGAAAGATTTAGACATTTCAACCTCAAGTTCTCTTAATTGAGTTGCTAAATCTCTCATCTTGTTGATGTGATCACATACACCTTTCACGGTACTGAGCCTCATTGATGTGAAATTTATGATTAGGGTGTTGGCTAATGACTTTTGAGAAGTTTTGAACTGTTTTTCAATAGCCGTTTATAATTCCTGGACATTTTCATAATGCTCAATTGAGTCACGAACATCAACAAGAACCTTACTCTTTATTAACATGATACTTAAGCGATTAGATCACTCCTATTTTTCAGACAGAGCTAGACCAACCTGAGTGTTGATTTCAATAATATGTGGCTCAAATTTCCTTATGGCATAGTCAATATCCAATTACCCCAATTTGGGAAGAATACTCTCCCGTCAAAACTTAAAGTTCTCACTATTTAATTCAGGGATATCAACTTTATTATCAAACATATTCACAAGTTTTAAACTGCAAAATAAATGAACATACATGCTTAACAAAAATTTGAGGCAAACATAAATCATAATTTACCTATCTAAATTATGTAAATAATAAATCTAGTGACATAAAAAAATTCTGTGGGCTAAAATTTTAATTCAATTAGATCCATTTTATGATAGAATTATTTACTATTCTTTTGATTCATAATTCTTGTTGGTAACTTATGAAAAATCATTTAATAAATTTGTCATAATAAATTATGCAATTGGATTTAATACCTATGCTTTTCGTATGTGATTTTTAACTTTAATAATTTTATTTAACTAAAGATGTTGTGGCTGGTATTTAATTAAATAAAATTATGAAAATCATTTAGCTAGATATTAATCCTTAAACTTTATTTAAGATTATTGCTAAGACATTATGCAACATCTAATGTCTATAAACCTAATGATATCCTTACTGCAATAAATAATTTCATTTAATTATAAAATTATTTGGACCACTAGACATATATTCAAAATTTTTAATGCTAAATATCTTATGCAATAACTCTAAAAAATTATGCACCTAAAAAATTGTATATGTAACACCCAAACCCAGCCTAGACGTTATGGTCGTATCTGGCAATATCACACGATAGTGTTTTTGAAACCTCGTTGTTACGATGAAAACATTCCATGTTATTATCTTTAGTAAACCTTTGTTAGATCTTAGGAAGTCGTCTTTATTCATTTAAAACATTTGTTTTGAAATATCCCTCGTCGCGGAAGCTTTAATAAAACAGTCTAGGTGATCATGCGTTTAGAAATTACTTTAACTTTTTGAAAATCGAATTTCCTATGACCAACAGGTATAAGTCCATAAAGTAAAATAAATAAATAAAAACTCAAATTTAAAACCAAAGTCCCAGAGGGTCCTTAAATTACAAACCAAATAATCAATAATAATCAAATTATAAATCGTAAATTGTAAATTGAAAACCATGAAGTCCAAAAATTATTGTGGTCACCGCTGAGTCCTCCGTCGCACCGATTCTTTTAAGTTTGGGGATTACCTGTGCACATTAAACAAAAAGGGTGAGTTTACATAAACTCAGTGTGTAATCCCGCAGAAACAAACAAACAATCAATATTCACAATGCACAGTTGAACAGTCTTGGGCCTAAGCCCTTTTCAGTATCAGTGATAGTTTGGGCCTTAGCCCATCTCAATACAGTGTCAAAAATGCAATAGGGCCTTAGCCCATCACAGTATCAGTAGCAGTAACAGTTATGCAGTAGCAAAATCCTACCCAACCAGCCTCTACATACCATCTCCGTCCAACCCTACACTCCATGTAGGGATATAATCAACCCACCCATCCCTACACTCTAAGTAGTACCGAATGCGGCACAATATAGTAGTTCAATGATGATGAAATTCATTAAGTGTATGCTTGTACAGATGTCTTGATTTTGAGTCTTTAGAAAGGCTTTATAGTCCTGATATATGTTGGATTAAATTGGTGTAAGTATGATTGCTGCATAGGGTGGCATTCGGCTTAGTAGATAGCCTTTCAAATGCCCACACGGGTAGACACACGGGCATCTGTCTAGGCCGTGTGTGACACACAGTTAGCCCCATGTCCGTGTTGGTTGGCCGTGTGACCCCATGCATGCTAGGTTTACAAGTCAATATGCTCAGTAGTAAACACACGGGCAGAGATATGACCGTGTGTCTCAGCTGTATGAGAGGCACGGCCATGGACATGGGCATGTGCCCAGGCCGTGTGAAGTCTGCACCTAAAATTAGGAATTTAATTTGACACACGGTCTAAGGATGCGGGCGTGTGCCTTGGCCGTGTAACCATAGTGAGGTGATGACGTCATAAACAGAATGCCATATCGAGGCCGTGTGAGGGACACGGGCGTGTGTCCGGCCGTGTGAAAACCCTTGTAGGTTCGAAACAAAAAATAAATTCCACACGGGCTAGGAACATGGGCGTGTGAGATCACACGGCCTGCCCCCACGGGAGTGTTCCAT
Source organism: Gossypium australe (assembly GCA_005393395.2). Taxonomy (NCBI): domain Eukaryota; kingdom Viridiplantae; phylum Streptophyta; class Magnoliopsida; order Malvales; family Malvaceae; genus Gossypium; species Gossypium australe. The sequence continues at coordinate 63,268,895 of CM016621.1, read as the reverse complement.
TTCACACGGGCGTGTGGCCCTGTTTAAGCAAAATTTTTCTAGGTGCGCGAAAGTTTCCGGTTTGGTCTTGAATCACTCCAAATGTATGTTTAGGGTCTCGTAGACCCTTGATAGGGATGTTATGATTATAAATGAAAAGTTTTAAGGTAGAATGAAACTTTATGGCCTGATGTTGTGGGTTTAAGCGAGTTAAGTTAGGTAATGCCTCGTGTACAATTCAGGCGGTGAATACGGGTAAGGGGTGTTACACAATAGATGACATGCTATTATGCAATTTCAGTACATATATTTAGTTCAGATATTAACATGCCCAGTACAGGTATCGTTTAGTCAATTTCACATATTTAGGGGTCTAAGTAGCGCTTATCGACCCTACAGTAGGTTCACAGTCGACTTGGGAGACCCATCCAACATTAAATACATTCCGGTAAAAATGGGCCCACATGCCCATATGATCTGCCCGTGTGGGCCCACATGCCTGTGTGGCCCACTCGGCCCAAATTGTCCTTGGCCGTGTGATCCATTTTTAAAAGTAACTCATGCTAGCTCAATACTCATATATGTTTTCACTATTTACTTATATGTTCATTCAAAGCTGTCTACTTGAGTCATTATCACTAAATTATTTATATCTTGAGCTACAGAATTCCAAATTAAGATCCGCTTAATGTTTTTGACACTAGACTCAAATAAATTTTTATAATAAAATTTTTAGAATTTATAGTTTATCAAATAAGTATAGTAAAATCTTTAAAGTTATCCCTATTCTGCTGTTTGACAACTTCATCCTTTCGTTACTAAAAATTATTTATCTCTTAGTACGGAATTTAGATGATGTTGATGTTTATTTCTCTTGAAGATAGACTCATTAAGTATTTAAACATATAAAGTTGAGCCCCTAATTATTTTTTACAATTCTTTTGATGATTTTCCAAAGTCAAAACAGGGGAACCCAAAATCATTCTGACCTTGTCTCACAAAATTTATTATATCTCATGATTTACAATTCCATTTCTTATACTACTTCTTCCATGAAAAACTAGACTCAATAAGATTTAATTTCATATTTTATTCAACCTGTAATATCCTGAAATAGGGGTTACTTTGTAACTGCATTGTTTGCATGTGTTTGGATTGCGGTGTTGTTATTTATGATGTTCTGAGACTTAGTTGTAAGTCTAGTGTAGGCCTGAGTAGTAGGAAAAATTTTAGTTTTAAGTCTTAAGTTAGGGGAGCTAAAGGAGCTAAGGGTTATAAGTATTTCAAGTGAGTTTTTAGCACAAGAAAAAGGCTTGGCAAAGTGGCAGGAGGGCGCCACTTAGAGCCTGTGATTGACGCCACTTTCAGGGGAAGGAGGTCTCAGGTTCGAGCTGCAGAAATCCCACCTTTTGCCTTCTATTTTGACGTTAAGGAGGGGGAGAAGTTGTGTGCAGTTCAAACTCTGCCATGGACTAAGTCAATTGTTCAAATGGTTGGCAGAAAGAAAATTAAAGAATTTGACTAATTCAAAATAGTTTGAATTAGTGGCTAGGAGAGACTTTGGGTGTTGGCCGAATTTTGAACTCCTCATGGGAGGAGTGGCCGGTTTTGGAAGGGTGAGTAGAGGGGATTGCCGAAACTTCCTTGGATGTTAGAGAGTATTTTCGGCCAGCCTTTGCTTAGTGTGCAAAAAGCTGAATTTTATTCTTTTGTTTCAGTAGCTAGCCGAACCTTCAGGTGAGCATTTTCTCTCTTTTCTTCTTTGAAACCGAAAGCCTCAAGCAACATATACCCTTGCCGATTTTGCATTTGCTCTCTCTTAACCTTATTAGTAGCCGAACCCTCACCCTCCTAAACACCTCCTTTTCTTTCCTTGTTGTGTTGTTCTCAATTTTGGTTGGTGGCCGAATCTTCTACTCCTCCATCTTCTCAAAACTCTTTTGCCGAAACCTTTATCTTCTTTGCACTTCTTTTCTTCCTCTTATTCCACTCAAGCCGAACTTTGATTGATTGCTTTAAACAACCATAGCCGAACCCTCTTCTTCCTTTTTGTTTAAGTATTGGGCGAATCTCAACAAGGGTGATCTCTTCTAGTTTTGCTCCAATCGGGTTTTTAGAGGAAGGTAAGTGCTAGGCCGAATGTCTATTTCTCTTCTCCCTTGTTCTCTGTCGACTTTGGTATGGGTAAGAGCCGATTTCGGCACTTAATAGCAAGGGTATTAATCACTTGTTTTTGGAATCGATTTATTGTAGGTACGTCGGGGTTTTGAAGTACTCATTCCTAGCCTCCATTCTCTGTTAATCGGATTTGGTAAGTGGTGGTAAGGATCCATTTTTGGTAGATGATTCTTTTAAGTATTCAAAAGCTGAAGGCTATTGATATGGGTATGTGATTGCCGATTGTAGGGAAGTGAAGCAGAGGCACATAGCGTGTGGTGGCTAGTATTCGAGGGACGTATAGGTAAGGTTTTGGGTTTTAGGCGTTAACCCTTTGGTTTACTTGGTTTGGCCGAATGGCCTTGGTACTAATCTTTATGTTTGGCCGAATATAGGAGCAAGGAAATCTAGTGTCTTAGATCGGTTCTCCGGGATTTAGGGCTTCCGTTATAACAGGTGTGTAAACATACACACTCTATTACTTAGTAATATATTTTAATAACCCATTGTTAATAAAAGCCAAAACAGTATGGATGTTGATACGATGCCCTATGGGTATATGCACGGATTCGGGTAAGTCCATTTCAATATGAGTTCTGTTATGTCATATATGATATCATGATTTATGACATATATGTTATGTGATGTGTAACTAGGCATGTTGGCATGATTTGCATGATGTGCATGATTTACATAAGTATGGCATGATGTTAATGGGTGATATGAGAGGAAGGGGAAGATGATATCCGTGTCTTTGGGACACCAGAGGTTTGGCACCTCCAGTGGTTTGGTACCACAGATTGATATTTTGTGACTTTGGGTCACCAGAGGTTTGGCACCTCATAGCGACTTGTCCCAGTGGCTTAGTACCACAGTGGGTTGGCCCCACAGTTGATTTTACGGGATCGTCGCCAGTGATTTGGTATTACACGTGGGTTGGCCCCACACTTGGATATTGATATTTTGTGACTTCGGGTCACCAGAGGTTTGGCACCTCATAGCGACTTGTCCCAGTGGCTTAGTACCACAGTGGGCCAAACAGTTGATTTTACGGGATCGTCGCCAGTGATTTGGTATCACACGTGGGTTGGCCCCACAGATGGATTATTCGTGACTTTGGGTCACCAGTGGTTTGGCACCACAATATTGGATATCGTGACTTTGGGTCACCAGTGGTTTGGCACCACCAGTGGTTTGGTACCACACGGGGTAGATAAGGAGTATGGATGGTTAGGGTTGGGGTGCATTATATTATATTGCTTGGTGATATGTGTGTAAATATGTTGCATTAATCGAGAGGAGGGTTTATGCACTGAGTCTTGGTGACTCACCTTCTCTCTTAACATTTCAGGTGACACTTAGATCGCGGACGAGGAGCCGGATGGACTCGAGGTGGCCATGCTATGAATAAATACGGTCTTTCATGGATTTGAATTTGGTACTTTATTTCTTTTATTTCGATATGGTTTTGTTGGGATTGTAAAAAGGGCCTTTTAAGTTATGTTTTGATTCTTTATGTGGTTGGATTTGATTTCAAATATGACTTAACAAACAATTGGTTAATATCTGATAAAATTTGGAAAAAAAAAATAAGGTTTGCCAAATCTACGAAGCGGCATGTTTTAAACTTTACCATCGGGTATCACTTTATAATTGAAGAGAACTACCACTCAAACGGTTTTTCAAACTTAAAGTTTTTCACACTCAATTTAAATGTTTTTAAGCAACCAAAAAGAAACTAATCGGATATTTAAATGATATAGAATTGTTTTACTTATGAATTCGACAAACTAAGTTTCAAAGATCTAAGTTCGGGTTTCCAAAAACAATAAGAGCGGTTTTTAACTCATCATGCACCTGCTTTCTACAAAAATAAAAACAACGAGGAAATTTTTACTCAAAACCTGATTTGCTAGATTGTCTTCTTCAAGATATTTTCCTGTAACATGCTAGATTCGGTCGTGGTGTGTTGACCGGGTTTGGGGTGTTACAATTGTGGTATCAGAGCCAAGTTCAAATGCTCGGCTGTGGGCCCGAGGCCCAAAAATGTTTTAAAAGTTGGTTTTAAGTGTTTTTTTAAAAAAATATATGGTTTGAAAGGCATGGCACCGAGTCTCCGGCACCAATCCACCCAGGTAAGTACCCCTTACTATTGCTTGTGATTTTTGGATGTGGTATGATTGAATGACTAGTCATAGTGGACTATTTTAGAAACTGAAACTGATAGGACTCTGTGGAATTGCGCAAACGAAACTTCTTTAATAAGAAATATTCATAGGACTTTGCCTTTAAAGACAGTGAAATATTTGCTAATGCATAAAACTTCTAAATCAGATAAGTCGAGGTATTAGTCATGAGCACTCGAGGTGGACGTGGTCGTGGACGTGGTCGGGGTAGGATGACAGTTTCCGAACCAGTAGGGTCTGGTCAGGGGTCAGAGAATGAGATACCGGTACCACCACCAGCTGTAGGTGGTGAGTTTCAAGATCAAACTGGGGATGACGCAGTATCACAGGCGATGCTGCAGGTTCTGGAAAGGGTAGCTGGAGTAGGTGGAGACGCAGGAGCTCGGAAATCTGTACCCGAGCGGCTTCGAGCCAATGGGGCTGAGGTATTTCGGGGTGTTTTTGGTGTGGCTCCCAGCACGGCTGAGTATTGGCTGGAGGCGACAGAGCGGATCATGGACGATCTGGACCTGACTGCTGAAGAAAAACTGAAAGGAATAGTATCACTTCTCCGGGATGAGTCATACCAGTGGTGGCTCACGGTTCGGGACAGTGCTGCAGCGGAAGATCTTACTTGAGATTATTTTAAGGCCGCGTATCAGAAAAAGTACATTGGATCTAGCTACATCGATGCACAACGGAAGGCATTTCTAAGGTTGGTTCAGGGGAGTAAGTCTGTATCAGAGTATGAGGCTGAGTTCTTAAAGCTAAGCCGGTATGCTAGAGGCATTGTGGCTACTGAACACGAGCGGTGCGTCCGTTTCGAGGATGGTCTGAAAGATGAGCTGAGGTTACTGATTGCTCCACAGCAGGAGCGTGAGTTTGCTGTCCTGGTAGAAAAGGCTAAGGTAGCCGAAGGGGTTAAAGAGTCTGTGAGGCAGAATATGGATAGGAACAGACATAAGAGAAGCTTTGGGTCACCTGGGTCGGCTGGAAATTCTCAGAAAAAGGGCTAGACAGAGTGGGCCGAATCAGTCTGGTAGGTCTGTTGCTGCTAATCAGGGACCAGCACAATGTAACCGTTGTGGAAAATCTCATTGGGGAGGATGTTGGACCGGTGGAAAAGGATGTTTTGAGTGTGGCTCGCTGGATCATCATGTGAGAGACTGTCCGCGTAAGTTGGCTAGGATTCAGTCTGAGGGTCAGGGCCGTACTCAGTTTAGGAATAATGGACCGCCACCGCAGAGGGGTCGTGGTAATGGTAGAGGAGGTAATGGTTCTGGTCGGGGCCGCGGAGCACCGGGCAGAGGTGCGGGCAGCACTGAGGCTAGACAGCCTGGGTTAGTATATGCAGCGAGGCGCCGAGAGGAGGGCGACGCACCAGACGTCATAACCGGCACGTTCTTGATCTTTGGTTTTCCATATACTGCTTTGATTGATGTGGGTTCGACGCATTCATACGTTGCTAGTAGCATAGTAGAGACCTTGAATTTAGACTCTGAGACTACTTCTAGGCAGATGATAGTAATTAGCCCTTAGGCCACTCTGTAGTTGTAAATAAGCTGTATAGAGATGTACCCCTAGAACTCCAAGGGGTAGTGTTTGTTGCTGATCTGATGGAACTGCCGTTTGGGGAGTTCGATCTGATTCTTGGGATGGACTGGTTGGTTAAGTACCAGGCGAGGTTGGATTGCGCGGCTAAGCGCATGGTTCTAAAGACGACTGAGGATGACGAGGTGGTCATGATAGGTAATAGGAGAGATTACTTATCCAACGTGGTATCTGCTTTGAAGGCTGAGAAGATGGTCAGAAAGGGCTACGAAGCATTTATGGTTCATGTGTATGCCTTGGAGGCTGGAGTCTATTGTTGGGAATGTCCGAATAGTAAAGGAATTTGCTGATGTGTTTCCAGAGGAGCTTCCAGGACTGCCACCGGATCGAGAGGTGGAATTTGGGATAGATCTGTTACCCGGAACCGCGTCAGTGTCTATTGCTCCGTATAGGATGGCGCCAAAAGAGTTAGTGGAATTAAAGGCTCAGATCCAGGAGTTGTTGGACCGAGGCTTTATTAGGCCAAGTGTTTCACCTTGGGGAGCGCCAGTACTCTTTGTCAAGAAGAAAGATGGTACAATGCGGATGTGTATAGATTACCGCCAGTTGAACAAGCTGACGATCAAAAACAAGTATCCGTTGCCGAGGATAGATGATGTGTTTGATCAGCTTAAGGGTGCAGTGGTATTCTCGAAGATCGACTTAAGGTCTGGATATCATCAGCTAAAGGTGAAAGAGGCGGATATCCACAAGACGGCGTTTCGTACTCGATATGGGCACTATGAGTTTTTGGTAATGCCGTTTGGGTTGACAACGCGCCGGCAGCATTCATGGACATGATGAATAGGGTATTCCAACAGTATTTGGATCAGTTCGTCGTGGTATTCATAGACGACATCTTGGTTTATTCGAGGACAGAAGAGGAGCATGATGCATATTTGCGAGTAGTGTTGCAGATTCTGAGGGAAAAACAACTATATGCTAAGTTCAGTAAGTGCGAGTTCTGGCTTAGGGAGGTGACTTTCTTGGGTCATGTAGTGTCGGCTGAGGGGATTAGGGTGGACCCTCGAAAGATTGAGGCAGTATTGGATTGGAAGCCGCCTAAGTCAGTGGCTGAAATTCGGAGTTTTCTGGGTCTAGCTGGGTACTACCGAAGATTTGTAGAGGGATTTTCGTTGATCGCAGCACCGATGACCAAGTTATTAAGGAAAGGAGTTCCGTTTGTGTGGACTGATAAGCAGCAAGAGAGTTTCGACAAGTTGAAGAAGATTTTGACTGAAGCTCTGGTTTTGATTCAACCTGAGGCAGGAAAGGAATTCACGGTATATTGCGATGCATCTCATACGGGTTTGGGTTGTGTGCTGATGCAGGAAGGGAAGGTAGTGGCTTATGCATCTCGGCAGCTGAGGCCACATGAGGTCAATTATCTGACGCACGACTTGGAGTTAGCGGCAGTAGTTTTCGCGTTGAAAATTTGGAGGCACTACTTGTACAGAGAGAAGTCAATAGTCTACACAGATCACAAGAGTCTGAAGTACCTTTTGACTCAGAAGGATTTGAATTTGAGGCAGCGCAGATGGATTGAGTTACTAAAGGACTACGACTGTTCGATTGAGTATCACCCGGGCAAGGCTAACGTTGTGGCAGACGCGTTGAGCCGTAAGGTTGTATCGGACTTAAGAACGATGTTTGCCCATTTGAGTTTATTCGACGACGGAAGTATTCTGGCAGAATTGCAGGTTAAGCCAACTTGGGTTGAGCAGATCAGGGAGAAACAGTTAGAGGATGAGCTTTTGAATGCGAAGAGGTTGCAAGTGCAGGACAGTGGTTTGGAGGGTTACAGTTTGTCTAGTGATGGGGTGCTGTGTTTTCAAGGGAGAGCTTGTATGCAGAGGGACATCGAGTTAAGATAAATGATTCTTCAGGACGCACATAGCAGCCCATACGCTATGCATCCTGGAGGTAGCAAGATGTATCGGGATCCAAGAGAGCAGTTTTGGTGGCCAGGACTAAAGCGGGAAGTGACGAAATTTGTAGGGAAGTGTCTGACATGACAGCAGGTCAAGGCTGAACAGCAGTTGCCGTCAGGGTTGCTTCAGCCAGTGAAGATTCAACAGTGGAAGTGGGAAAGGATCACTATGGATTTCGTCAGTGGATTACCTCTTACGCCTAGCAAGAAGGACTCAGTTTGGGTGATTGTAGATCGTCTGACTAAATCAGCTCACTTCATATCGGTAAGGGTTGATTACTCGCTTTAGAAGCTAGCTAAGCTGTATGTGTCAGAAATAGTGAGGTTGCATGGTGTGCCAGTATCGATCATCTCGGATAGGGATCCCAGATTTACGTCAAGGTTCTGGAGAGCATTACATCAGGCTTTGGGGACACGGTTGGATTTCAGTACGGCATTTCATCCGCAGTCTGACGGGCAGTCGGAAAGAGTTATACAGATTCTAGAGGATATGCTGAGAGGTTGTGTTCTGGACTTCAGAGGTAGCTGGGAAGAATTTCTGCCATTAGCTGAGTTCGCCTACAACAATAGTTACCAAGCAAGCATCAAGATGGCACCATATGAGGCGTTGTACGGTAGGAAGTGTCGCTCACCTACTTGTTGGACGAAGTTGGCTGAACGTCAGGTGTTGGGACCAGAGTTGGTTGCAGAGACTGAAGACAAGGTTAAGCTGATTCAGGCTCGATTGAAAGAGGCTTCGGACAGGCAAAAGTCTTATGTTGATCTCAAGCGGAGGGATATAGAATTTGCTGTGGGGGATAAGGTCTTTCTGAAGGTCTCGCCATGGAAGAAAGTATTGAGGTTCGGAAGGAAAGGCAAGTTAAGTCCAAGGTTCATTGGGCCGTATAAGGTACTGAGACGAGTGGGACCAGTAGCTTACCAGCTTGAGTTGCCAGTAGAGCTAAGTCAGATTCACGACGTATTTCATGTCTCCATGCTTGGACGTTATCGTTCAGATCCATCGCATGTCGTAGCCGTGGAAGAGATCGAGGTGAATCCGAATTTGACCATGGAGGAGGAACCAGTTCAGATCCTAGATCGAGATGTGAAATTTTTACGCAAGAAGTCAGTTCCTTTGGTAAAGGTGCTATGGCGGAACCATGGTGTGGAAGAAGCTACGTGGGAACCAGAAGATGTGATAAGACAGCAATACCCTCAACTCTTTTGACCAGGTAATTTCGAGGCCGAAATTATTTTTAAGGGGGGTAGAACTGTAATATCCTGAAACAGGGGTTACTTTGTAATTGCATTGTTTGCATGTGTTTAGATTGCGGTGTTGTTATTTATGATGTTTTGAGACTTAGTTGTAAGTCTAGTGTAGGCCTGAGTAGTAGGACAAATTTTAGTTTTAAGTCTTAAGTTAGGGGAGCTAAATGAGCTAAGGGTTATAAGTATTTCAAGCGAGTTTTTAACACAAGAAAAAGGCTTGGCAAAGTGGCAGGAGGGCGCCACTTAGAGCCTGTGATTGACGCCACTTGCAGGGGAAGGAGGTCTCAGGTTCGAGCTGCAGAAATCCCACCTTTTGCCTTCTATTTTGACGTCAAGGAGGGGAAGAAGTTGTGTGCAGTTCAAACTCTGCCATGGACTAAGTCAATTGCTCAAATGGTTGGCAGAGAGAAAATTAAGGAATTTGACTAATTCAAAATAGTTTGAATTAGTGGCTAGGAGAGACTTTGGGTGTTGGCCGAATTTTGAACTCCTCATGGGAGGAGTGGCCGGTTTTGGAAGGGTGAGTAGAGGGGATTGCCGAAACTTCCTTGGATGTTAGAGAGTATTTTCGGCCAGCCTTTGCTTAGTGTGCAAAAAGCTGAATTTTATTCTTTTGTTTCAGTAGCTAGCCGAACCTTTAGGTGAGCATTTTCTCTCTTTTCTTCTTTGAAATCAAAAGCCTCAAGCAACATATACCCTTGCCGATTTTGCATTTGCTCTCTCTTAACCTCATTAGTAGCCGAACCCTCACCCTCCTAAACACCTCCTTTTCATTCCTTGTTGTGTTGTTCTCAATTTTGGTTGGTGGCCGAATCTTCTACTCCTCCATCTTCTCAAAACTCTTTTGCCGAAACCTTTATCTTCTTTGCACTTCTTTTCTTCCTCTTCTTCCACTCAAGCCGAACTTTGATTGATTGCTTTAAACAACCATAGCCGAACCCTCTTCTTCCTTTTTGTTTAAGTATTGGGCGAATCTCAACAAGGATGATCTCTTCTAGTTTTGCTCCAATCGGGTTTTTAGAGGAAGGTAAGTGCTAGGTCGAATGTTTATTTCTCTTCTCCCTTGTTCTCTGTCAACTTTGGTATGGGTAAAAGCCGATTTCGGCACTTAATAGCAAGGGTATTAATCACTTGTTTTTGGAATCGATTTATTGTAGGTACGCCGGGGTTTTGAAGAACTCATTCCAAGCCTCCATTCTCTGTTAATCGGATTTGGTAAGTGGTGGTAAGGATCCAGTTTTGGTAGATGATTCTTCTAAGTATTCAAAAGCCGAAGGCTATTGATATGGGTATGTGATTGCCGATTGTAGGGAAGTGAAGCAGAGGCACATAGCGTGTGGTGGCTAGTATTCGAGGGACGTATAGGTAAGGTTTTGGGTTTTAGGCGTTAACCCTTTGGTTTACTTGGTTTGGCCGAATGGCCTTGGTACTAATCTTTATGTTTGGCCGAATATAGGAGCAAGGAAATCTAGTGTCTTAGATTGGTTCTCCGGGATTTAGGGCTTCCGTTATAACAGGTGTGTAAACATATACACTCTAGTACTTAGTAATATATTTTAATAACCCATTGTTAATAAAAGCCAAAACAGTATGGATGTTGATACGATGCCCTATGGGTATATGCACAGATTCGGGTAAGTCCGTTTCAATATGAGTTCTGTTATGTCATATATGATATCATGATTTATGACATATATGTTATGTGATGTGTAACTAGGCATGTTGGCATGATTTGCATGATGTGCATGATTTACATAAGTATGGCATGATGTTAATGGGTGATATGAGAGGAGGGGGAAGATGATATCCGTGTCTTTGGGACACCAGAGGTTTGGCACCTCCAGTGGTTTGGTACCACAGATTGATATTTTGTGACTTTGGGTCACCAGAGGTTTGGCACCTCATAGCGACTTGTCCCAGTGGCTTAGTACCACAGTGCGTTGGCCCCACAGTTGATTTTACGGGATCGCCGCCAGTGATTTGGTATCACACGTGGGTTGGCCCCACACTTGGATATTGATATTTTGTGACTTTGGGTCACCAGAGGTTTGGCACCTCATAGCGACTTGTCCCAGTGGCTTAGTGCCACAGTGGGTTGGCCCCACAGTTGATTTTCCAGGATCGTCTCCAGTGATTTGGTATCACACGTGGGTTGGCCCCACAGATGGATTATTCGTGACTTTGGGTCACCAGTGGTTTGGCACCACAATATTGGATATCGTGACTTTGGGTCACCAGTGGTTTGGCACCACCAGTGGTTTGGTACCACACGGGGTAGATAAGGAGTATGGATGGTTAGGGTTGGGGTGCATTATATTATATTGCTTGGTGATATGTGTGTAAATATGTTGCATTAATCGAGAGGAGGGTTTATGCACTGAGTCTTGGTGACTCACCTTCTCTCTTAACATTTCAGGTGACACTTAGATCGCGGACGAGGAGCCGGATGGACTCGAGGTGGCCATGCTATGAATAAATACGGTCTTTCATGGATTTGAATTTGGTACTTTATTTCTTTTATTTCGATTTGGTTTTGTTGGGATTGTAAAAAGGGCCTTTTAAGTTATGTTTTGATTATTTATCTGGTTGGATTTGATTTCAAATATGACTTAACAAACAATTGGTTAATATCTGATAAAATTTGGAAAAAAAAATAATAAGGTTTGCCAAATCTACGAAGCGGCATGTTTTAAACTTTACCATCGGGTATCACTTTATAATTGAAGAGAACTACCACTCAAACGGTTTTTCAAACTTAAAGTTTTTCACACTCAATTTAAATGTTTTTAAGCAACCAAAAAGAAACTAATCGGATTTTTAAATGATATAGAATTGTTTTACTTATGAATTCGACAAACTAAGTTTCAAAGATCTAAGTTCGGGTTTCCAAAAACAATAAAAGCGGTTTTTAACTCATCATGCACCTGCTTTCTACAAAAATAAAAACAACGAGGAAATTTTTACTCAAAACCTAATTTGCTAGATTGTCTTCTTCAAGATATTTTCCTGTAACATGCTAGATTCGGTCGTGGTGTGTTGACCGGGTTTGGGGTGTTACACAACCTCTAAATCAATTCCTACTATTTTTGATGATTTTTAAAATTTAAACTACTGCTGTTGTCCAAAACTATTTTAGTGCAAAATGTTGATTTCCAAGTTTATAACACCCTTATTTCCTTTCTCTACAATTTTTCGCATCCTTTTCTCTTATTTCTCTTATTTCTCGACAGCAAGCAATTTTGGACTTTCGCCGAATCATATTTTCTGCGTTTCGAGTACACACCTAGTATCGTTTCTGATGCGTAAGCACTCCTAAGCCTCCAAAACCTAAAAATCGACCAACGTATCTCCAGATTAATCACTTAATTCATTTTTAATCAACCAATTTCAGAAGGAACTCGACTAAAAACCTAGCAAAACCCTTACCTCGCTTGAGTAACCATGACTTCGCACAACCACAGCATCGATTCAAAACCATCAGCCCCTTGATTAACTCTTAAACACCAAAAATGAATCCCTTTTTAGAGATTAACCAAGAACGATTAACAATAGACAAAAATGTTACTTACCGAACACTCGCAACCAACGATGAACAATCGAATCAATTGGAAAAAAAAAGGAAAGAAACGGATGGGGAAAAATAATGGAAATTTCGGTAACAACTAGGGGAAAGAATTAGCAGAGGAGGGAAAAGAAGGAGAAGAAGAAAACGTCAAAAAAAGTTTGGGGAATTAGAGAGAAAACCTTTTTTTTGCAAAAAAAATATAATCAAATTATTTTCTGATAACCTCTCCCCAATTATCTCCTAAAATCACTCCCTATTAACCCACTAAAACATAACTACTCAGAATTTTGCCCCAACACAACTCTTAGCTGAAATTGGAGCAAAAATATTGTCTCCACACCATCACAGAGAATTAAACATAGGACCTCCAATGCTCCACTTAACCACCAGACCAGCAAGCCCATTTTGATATAAACTTACCAACAATTAAACTTAAGCCCTTTTGCACAAGGTTAAGGATTTATTTATAAAACTGCCAAAATTTTCCCAAGTAAGGCTTGAACTTGGGACCTCTCACACACACCCAGAACACATAACCACTAAAGTAAATAGACATTGTGTGTCACACATACACGAAATCAAAAATTAAAATTTTGGGGCGTTACAATTCTACCCCCTAAAAGAAAATTTCATCCTCAAAATTTACCCGGTCAGAACATATGAGAATATTGCTGACGCATCGTATCCTCAGGCTCTCACGTAGCCTCCTCAGTGCTATGATTACGCCAAAGAACCTTAACCAGTGGAATAGATTTCATCCTCAGTACTTTTACATCTCAATCCAGAATCTGAACCGGCTCCTCCTCAAAGGTCAAGTCTAGCCTAACCTCAATCTCCTCAACGGAAACGATGTGAGTAGGATCAGAGCGGTAGCGCCTCCATATCGAGACGTGGAACACATCATGGATACGATCCAACTGTAGAGGTAGCTCTAACTGATAAGCGACTAGTCCCACCTGCTTCAAAATACTGTAAGGTCCAATAAACCTAGGGCTTAAGTCCATGGCAAGACATTAAGGAATACAAAATCCCCCATCAAATACCTAATCTCACGTCGCTTCAGGTTTGCATAGGATTTCTGTCTGTCAGAAGCCGCTTTCAGTCGATCCCGAATCAGTCTAACTTTATCCTCTCTCTCAGAAACCAACTCAGGACCCAGAACACATTGGTCGCCCAACTCAGTCCAACATAAAGGAGTGAGACACTTACGACCATACAGTGCCTCGTAAGGTGTCATCTGGATGCTAGACTGGAAACTGTTATTATGGGTTAACTCTGCTAGTGGTAGATAATCTTTCCAACTGCCTCGAAAATCAATAGCACAACTTCTTAACCTGAGCCTTAAGCTCCACAAGCTCCTTCGGTGCCATTCGATAGGGAGCGGTGGACACCGGAGCTGTATGATAAACTGTAAAAGTAACATATTTTAGGCCCATATTTAGTATGCTTTTGGATGATTTACGCCTCGATTTATGTAATTTGGTGCTCTTAATCCTTTGTTTTCATGTTTTATACTCAGGAAAGCACCCGAGGATGAAAAGAACGAGAAACGAGCTTAAAATGACCAAATTGGGCCAAGATAGAAATCGACACGGCCTGGCCCAAAGATCACACGGCCGTGCCTCATTAAAAGTCCAAACACGACATGGCCACGATTCACACGGGCGTGTGCCATGGCCGTGTCCCTGTCGCTGGAAAGAAGAGTTTCACTTGGATTTGGATACTTAGGGGCAAAGAAACCTATCTCAAAAGCCTATATAAACCCCTTAATTATAACCTAAAAAGGGGCGCTTAGCGAGGCCAAGGAGCCGAGCCAGAACGGTCAGATTTGTGGAGATCACTCGAAGATAGCCAGTTGATCCATCTCAAGAAGCCAGAATTATACTCAAGAAGGAGGATCTCTCCTTCAATTCCTTCAGGGGGTTTTAGGGATTTTTTATGTTTTGTTTTATCTTTTCTTTTGTGATGTTTTCCTTTATGGTTATGAACTAAACCCTCAGGTACCTGAGGGGGATGAAACTTAAGATGAATCTTGTTATCGTTTGCTGAACTCTATGATAAATATTTGACTTGTTCTTAATTATATGTTCTTAATTCTTGTGTTGATATTTCCGGGATATTAATCCAAGTATGATGTGCTTAGGTGGAGGAGGAGAAGTCCATGCCAAAGAGTAGATCTAGCATAATTAAGCGGAGTTGATCGCAAGCCTAGAGATAGGGTGACGACATTTTGCCAGATTAGTGTGAAACCTAATATGAGAGTCCATAGATCGAGTTAATACGATTCTAGGGGTTTTAATTAGAAAGAGATTTCAATTAATCAACCTAGGGTTAGACGTTATTCGCTTTGAGAGTGGGTTTAATATACATTAGGGAATCTTACGGATCAAGTCAAATGAATAAATCGTCTGTTTCAGAGTTAGATAACAAGTGAAGTCTAAGCAGATTCTTCCTTGGGTGTCGTCTTAATCAATCGGTTTTCTCTCAAGTTATTTTCTCAATTCATCCTCTTTGTCTTTGCATCTTTACTTTAGTTGATAGTTAATTTCAGATTAGATAAACAATTCACTTAATTCTTAGGCTAAATAATAAAAAGAGAGTTAGTATTAGTACTTTTGGTTCCTTTGGGTTCGACATTCTGGTCTTGCCTAAACTATACTACTGTTCAATAGGTGCGCTTGCCTCAAAATCGTTGTCATAGTTAGTTTCCAGGTTTGATCATTCTTTTTATAAATTTTAAGACTCTGACACGCGATCATTATACCTGGAATTTGCTCAATCCCAAATTCCAACTCGCAGTTCGGAGGTAACCCCGGTAGCTCCTCAAGAAAGACGTTCAAAAAATCCTTTACCGTTCTGATATCCTTAACTATAGAATCCCCAGAATTTGAAACACATACGTAGGCCAAGAATGCCTCACATCCTTTACGAACCATCTTCTCTGCCACCAGTGCAGAGATCACATTAGATAAGTAATTCTGGCGTTCTCCAATCATGACTACTTCCTTATCTTCCTCAGTCTTTAGTACGACCCTCTTAGTCACACAACCAGTCCATCCCCAGAATTAGGTCGAACTCCCCAAATGAAAGCTTCATCAAATCAGCCAGGAAGATTGCCCCTTATACCTCTAAAGGAACGTCCCTATACAGTTTGCTAACTCTAACAGATTGCCCTAACGGGCTCAGTACTGTAACCTAACTCGTAGTGCTCTCAACTGGAATCCCCAAGTTTCCAGACATAGTACAGGCTATATAGAAGTGAGTGGATCCTATATTTATCAATGCAATATAAGGTACGTCATGAATAAGAAATGCACCCATGATGATGTCCGGAGCATCTCCATCCTCTCGGTGACGTGTAGCATATACTAGAGACGGCTGCCTCGCCTCAGTTTGTCTACCACCTCTGTCTGGTGCTCTCTGCCCATGGCCCATGCCATTACAACTCTAGCCTAACCACAGCCTCTCGGTGGTTGTTGTACTACCCTCTGTGGTTGTGCATTACTAATACCCTGAGCTTACATCTGATCAGCCCTCAATGGACACTCCTTGATATGGTGATCCAATGATCTACACCTTAGACATGCCCCAGTCCACCTCCAACACTCACCCTTGTGTCGTCTACCACAATCAACACACCGCTGCTGTCTAGTAGCAGCAACAGGGGGCCCAACTTTAACTGGCCCATCAGCTCTGGCCTTCTTAGGCCTCTGTACAGAACTCGAGGGCTCTGAATCCCTCTTGCTCCTACCTCTCTCTCTATCATAGTTTTGGCACTCAGTGCGCTTAACCTTCTCGGTGATCTTGGCCTTCTCGACCAAGGCAGAAAAATCTTGTTCCCTCTACAGAGCTATCAGAACCCTCAAGTTATCTCTGAGGCCATCCTCAAAGCGAACACATCACTCATACTCCGATGACACCATACCTCGCGTCTAGCGACTCAGTCTCAGAAACTCAGCCTCATACTCGACCACTGATCGATCTCTCTGTGCCAGATTCAGAAACTCCCTCCTACGGGCGTCCACATAACTGGCTCCCACATATTTTCCCTGGAAGGCAGTCTTAAAAAACTCTCAAGTCAGACGTTTGGGTTGAGTGCCCTCCTTAACAGTAAGCCACCACTGATAAGTCTCATCTCGCAACAGTGAGACTGCACTCTTTAATTTCTGCTCAGGGGTGCAATCTAAATCATCCATAATCCTCTCCGTAGCCTCAATCCAGTACTCGACCACACTAGGGAAAACTCCAGTGACACCCCTGAAGAGCTCAGCTCCATTGGACCGGAGTCGTTCTGTAACTGACCCTCAGCCCCCAGATCCAGTATTGGGCCCAGCGACCCTCTCCAAAATCCTTAGCATAGCCTGGGACAATGCGTCGTCCCCAAACATGTGATCTTGAGACCCATTCTCAGTAGCAAGCGACACTGGCGTCTCACTCGTATCCAAATTCGGTATACTACCCAGTGAAGAGGACTCAGCTCAAGCTTCTCTACGACCTTTACCTCTACCTCTAGTACCCCGTCCGCGAATACCTCGTGCGCTCATTGTCTAATCACGTTTATCTGTATTAACAGTTTTATGAATCAGTTATAATTCCAGTGTTTATTAACAAATGTTTTATGTAAAACAGTATTAATTATTCAGAGTTCGTTTTCGTAAATCGCAGTCTCACTATAATTTTCAGTTTCTCTACACTTTTCAGTATACACTAACTAGAGTGTTTTCAGTACCGTTTACCACCTATAGTACTTTCGGAATATACTATCTATAACAGTTTTAGTTTAAAACAAATCATAGTTCAGAATACTTACAGGATGGGCGCCGGAGATTCGATGTACCACTTACTTAGTAAAAACATTTTAAATCATTTGGAAATCAATCAATTTTTTGAAAGCCCATTTTTTTATAAAACCCATAATCTACAGTCGAGTTTTGTAACCTGGCTCTGATACCAGTAAATGTAACACCCCAAACTCGGCCTAGACGTTATCGCTGTATTTGGCAATGTCACACGATAGTGTTTTTGAAACCTCGTTGTTACGATGAAAATATTCCATGTTATTATCTTTAGTAAACCTTTATTAGAACTTAGGAAGTCGTCTTTATTCATTTAAAACATTTGTTTTGAAACATCCCTCGTTGCGGAAGCTTTAATAAATCAGTCTAGGTGATCGTGCGTTTAGAAATTACATTAACTTTTTGAAAAGTGAATTTCCTACGACCAACAGGTATAAATCCATAAAGTAAAATAAATAAATAAAAACCCAAATTTAAAACCAAAGTCCTAGAGGGTCCTTCAATTACAACCCAAATAATCAATAATAATCAAATCATAAATCGTAAATTGAAAAGCATGAAGTCCAAAAATTAATGTAGTCACCGCTGAGTCCTCTATCGCACCGATCCATCTAAGTATGGGGATTACATGTGCACATTAAACAAAAAGGGTGAGTTTGCGTAAACTCAGTGTGTAATCCCGCAGAAACAAACAAACAATCAGTATTCACAATGCACAGTTGAACATCTTGGGCCTAAGCCCTTTTCAGTATCAGTGACAGTTTGGGCCTTATCCCATCTCAGTGCAGTGTCAAAAATGTAGTAGGGCCTTAGCCCATCACAGTATCAGTAGCAGCAAAAGTTATGCAGTAGCAAAATCCTACCCAACCAGCCTCTACACACCATCTCCGTCCAACCCTACACTTCATGTGGGGGTATCATCAACCCACCCATTCCTACACTCCAAGTAGTACCAAATGCGGCACAATACAGTAGTTTACAGCTGAGCTACCAGTAAATTAGGCTTAAAGCCTTTCAGTACACTTCCTCCGAATAACAACCCCCAACCCAATGCAATGCAACACACAATATGTAACAGCCCGATTTAGGGGCTAGTCCGAATAGTGGTTTCGAAATCGCTAATCCAAGGTCGGAGAAATTTTTTTATGATATTTGATGAGTTAGAGCATAAATTATATAGGTGCATGAAAATTTTGATGCTTTAATTTTAGCAATTTCATGCTTCATTTTAGCGATTTCAAAAATTTCAGCAAACTCTTCTCCTTAAAAGTAAGTGTTTTAGTGATCATTTCTTGATAATATTTGTACTTTTGGAACCCCTAAAGCTTAAGCTATCTAAAGAGAGGACTATTTTGCAAAATGGTGAAAAGTTTAGAGTTTTTCCATGTGAGCTTTTAAGTTGTTTGCTGCATTTTTCTGGAAGAAAATGAGTCTTAGTTGTTAGATAACAACTTTTGCGAAAGGTGTTACCCTGAAAACACCAAAAAAGACCTTTTTGTGAAGGTTGAAAAATAGGTGGTAAATGTGTAAAATAATGAGTATTGAGGGCTGCCATAAGAGTAATAAATGTTCACCTAGGCTCGTTAAAGAAATAAATTTGATTAGAATTGATTTCTGAGCCTAGGGGTAAAATGGTCATTTTGAGAAAGTTTAATGCCAAAATGGTAATTTTGCCTAAATGTGATTATTGAAATGTGTTTAATAATGTGGCAATTAAATGAGCTAAATTGTTATTATAGATCAAGAAGAGCAAAGAATTAACCTCGACCGAGGAAAGAGCAAAGTACCGAACTAGATCGACAATCTAGCCTATTTTGATTATCGAGGTAAGTTTGTGTATAATAAATACAACATCATGTTATTAAGTTTCTAAATGTTTGATATTAGTGATGTTGTGTAATATTTCTATAAATTTGAGTTATGATGTTGAATAAGAAAAATGATGAAAATTGTGATGTTGAAGTCCCGGTAGGACTATAGTGAATGTGAGAACACTATTAACGAGATAGGAGATGGATAAGGTCCCGTGTAAGACCATGTCTGGGACATGGCCTCGACACTAAATTGAGATCCCGTATAAGACCATATCTGGGATGTGGCATCGGCATTGAATAAGAAAAATCGTATAGGATCATATCCGGGATGTGGCATTGATAATTGATATGAGATCTCGTATAAGACCATATCTGGGATATGACATTGGCACTCAGAGGTGACCCCATGTAAGACCACATCCGCGATGTGGCATTGGCGTCGTATTATGTGAATGACGATGAACAGGTATCATCATATCCCAATTGATTTAGTGGGATAAATAGTTAACCTTGGAATAGAAATGAGATTAGTGTTAAAGTGATGTGATTGAGTGATCACAGGTACCCGTGAGTAATTCACGAGAAATGTTTACGATATGTGACATGGTATGTATTCGATAAGAATAAGCATGAGTAAGTGTTGGCAAAGTGCTTAAGACTGTGTGAAAACCCTTGTAGGTTTGAAACGAAAAATAAATTCCACACGGACTAGGAGCATGGGCTTGTGAGATCACACGGCCTGCCCCCACGAGCGTGTTCCATTTCACACAGGTGTGTGACCCTGTTTATGCAAAATTTTTCTAACTGCGCGAAAGTTTCCGGATTGGTCTCGAATCAATCCAAATGTATGTTTAGGGTCTCGTAGACCCTTAATAGGGATGTTACAATTATAACTAAAAATTTTTAAGTTAGAATGAAACTTTATGCCTGATGTTGTAAGTTTAAGCAAGTTTCGGTAATGCCTCGTATCTGATCTAGGCGTTGAATATGGGTAGGAGGTGTTACATTTAGTGGTATCAGAGCTACGGTTTAGTCGATTCTCAGACTATCGTAGCGTAAGTATAAGTGTAGCTATATATGCCATGCGTAAGAGTATTTGTGTAATGATAGTGTGATGACTCCTGATGATTTGAATTGTGTTTTTATATAGTAAATGGATCCTGATCCCGACCGAGCTGCACCCAATGATGCTGCAAGTAATGCGTCGGCTCCCGCGCAAGGGACCGCGCAAGTAGAGAGTAGACCTGAGACTATGGGTCAGAGAGAAGATGCTCGAGAAGTCTTTCTTCATATGATGAGCAACTGGTATACCGAGTATATTCGAACAAATCCTAATGCTCAACCCCCTCCACCCCCACCTATTCCTCAGCCCGCTTCTATAGCTCCTCAAG
The DNA here is from genome assembly GCA_005393395.2 of Gossypium australe. Lineage (NCBI taxonomy): Eukaryota > Viridiplantae > Streptophyta > Magnoliopsida > Malvales > Malvaceae > Gossypium > Gossypium australe. The sequence continues at coordinate 63,248,260 of CM016621.1, read as the reverse complement.
TGTTAGAGGTAGTAAGAAGATAAAGGCCTTCGGTCGATAAGATCCGGAAATAAGGAGCCGAGGAATTTCGAGCTAGTAAAGACGATGACCCGGAGAGGGCAGAATTCTGGCTCGAGAATACCATCAGGGTATTCAATGAGTTGTCATACACGCCTGAAGAGTGCATGAAGTGTGTAGTATCTCGCTTGAGAGATTCAGCCTATCAGTGGTGGAACACCCTTGTGTCGATGGTACCAAGGGAGAGTTAATTGGGAATTCTTCCAAGAGGAATTTTGGAAGAAGTACATTAGTCAAAGGTTTATCGACCAGAAAAGAAAGGAGTTCTTGGAGTTAAATCAAGGCCGAATGACGGTGACTGAATATGAGCGTGAGTTTGTAAGGCTCAGCAAATACGCTCGAGAGTGCATATCGATAGAAGCCATCATGTGCAAAAGATTCGAGGATGGGTTAAATGAGGATGTTCGTTTGTTTGTTGGTGTCCTCGAACTAAAATAGTTTGTGGTGCTGGTAGATCGAGCCTGTAAGTCTGAGGAATTAGTCAAAGAGAAAAAGAAAGCTGAAATTGAGTCTCGCGACTCGAAGAAGAGGCAATTAAGTAAGTCATTCCAATCCTCATCCAAGAAGTCAAGAGAGTTTACTATTCAATCAGCTACTTTAGCTGGGTTTTCAAACAGAAGTAAAGGTAGACAGTACCCAGGGTCTAAGGCTCAGGCTACTTCGATTGCTAGTTTTGGCAATGTTCGACCGAGTAGACCGGAATGCCCGCAGTGTGGCAGATGTCACCTCGACGAGTGTCGAGCAAACGAGAAGGCTTGTTTCAAGTGTAGATCTCTAGATCATTTTATCAGAGATTGCCCGAGACAGGTGAGAAAGAGAAGCCTCAGAACGCAAGACCGAGAAGTACTGCTAGAGGAAGACCACAGAGAAACCCGAGAAATGAAATGAGTAGCAAGAATTCATCTAGAGAGCAAACTGCAAGAGTTGAGAGTAAAGCACCAGCGAGAACATATTCCATTCGTGCTCGCGAAAAGGCGTCTTCCCCTGACGTGATCACGGGTACATTTTCTCTCTATGATACTCATGTTATAGCTTTAATTGATTCGGGTTCTACCCACTCGTATATTTACATAAAATTAGTCTCTAGCATGAGCATGCCTATAGAGTCTACTAAATTTGTGGTAAAAGTGTCAAATCCCCTAGGCAAATGTGTGTTGGTTGATAGAGTTTGCAAAAGTTTCCCATTGATGATTAGGGGTCATTGTTTTCCTGCTAATCTCATGTTATTATAGTTTGATGAGTTCGATTTCATCCTTGGGATGGATTGGTTAACTACTCATTATGTGATAGTGAACTGTGGAATAAAGTTTATTGAGTTAAAATGTGAAAGTGGGGATCTTATTCGTGTTGAATCAGATAAGCAAGACAGATTGCCAGTAGTGATATCTTTCTTGTTGACTCAGAAGTATTTAAGAAAGGGGTACGAAGCTTACCTTGCCTTTGTGATGAATGTTAAAGAGACTGAGTTGAGAATGGAGTCGTACCCATAGTACGTGACTATCCAGATGTTTTCCCAGAAGAATTGCCAGGGCTACCTCCAGTTAGAGAAGTCGAATTTGGGATTGAGTTAGCTCCTAGTAGTGCCCCTATTTCTATTGCTTCATACAGAATGGCTCCTAACTGAGCTAAAAGAACTGAAGGCACAGTTGCAAAAGTTAACAGATAAAGGCTTCGCAAGATCAAGTTTTTCTCCGTGGGGTGCTCCTGTATTATTTGTGAAAAAGAAAAACGGTTCTATGAGGTTATGTATAGATTATCGGCAACTCAATAAGGTAACAGTGAAGAACAAGTACCCGTTGCCAAGAATTGATGATTTATTTGATCAATTGAAGGGAACCACGGTATTTTCCAAAATAGACTTGAGGTCTAGATATTATCAGTTGAGAGTCAGGGACTCGGATGTGCCGAAAACCGCTTTTAGGACAAGGTATGGCCACTATGAATTTTTAGTCATGCCTTTTGGTTTAACAAATGCCCATGCTGTTTTCATGGATTAGATGAATCGTATTTTTCAGCCGTATTTGGATTAATTTGTGGTGGAATTTATCGATAATATATTGATTTACTCTCGGGATGAGAACTAGCATGTCAGCATTTGAGAACGGTTTTGCAAATTTTGAGAGATAAACAATTATATGCCAAGTTTAGGAAACGTGAATTTTGGCTAAAGGAAGTTGCATTTTGGGGGCACATCGTCTCGGGAGATGGAATCAAAGTCAACCCGAGTAAGATCTCAGTAATTGTAGATTGGAAGCCACCAAGGAACGTAACCAAAGTTAGGAGTTTTCTGGGCCTAGCTAGCTACTATAGGTGATTTCTCAAGGGGTTTTCCATGATAGCTACTCCGATGATGAGGCTATTGCAAAAAGATGTGAAGTTTGATAAGATAGAAAAGTGCCAACAGAGTTTTGAGAGGCTAAAGGCATTGTTGACTGAGGCTCCTGTTTTCGTACAACCTGAGCCGGGAAGAGAATTTGTGGTTTACAGTGATGCATCCATGAATGGATTGGGTTGTGTACTTATGCAAGAGGGAAAGGTGAATGCATATGCTTCTAGATAATATAAGCCGCACGAGAAGAATTACCGACGCATGATTTAGAGTTGGCTGCCATTGTGTTTGCATTAAAGATATGGAGTGTAACACCCCTAACTCGTAACCAACACCAGTCTAGGGTTAAAGGCATTACCAGACAAGTCGGAATCTTTTACAGACATTTCATAATATAATTCAATGGATAGAATCAAGTTGGCCCTTAAACAGGTCTACGAGACCTTAAGCATACTTTAAAAGGGGTCGGGACTAAACCGAACACATATAGAAATTTTTGAAAATTTAAAAATTTTCTAAGTTACAGAGGTCACACGCCAATGTGGGCAGGCCGTGTTCTTCTCACGGCCTCAGACACGTCCGTGTGTTTAAGCCGTGTCAAAACAGGGCATACATACTGACTTGTCCACACGGCCGTAAACATGCCCGTATGCCTCACCCGTGGTCGCTACTGGCTTGCACCACACAGCCAGTCACACGCCCGTGTGTCCAGCCCTTGGTCAACATTGACTTGATCCACACAACCAGTGACACGCCCGTGTGTCTAGTCCGTGGTCGAGTCTAACTTGTTTTGAAATACAACCACGAGGGACACGATCGAGCCATACTCCCGTGTGCTCAACCGTGTGGGCAATTATAGGCCATTTGCAAGGCCAAAATACCACCCACACTTTGGTTCATCCCTACAAGCACATACATGCATCATTCCAACACATAGCAACCAAAAACATACCAAATTGACCATCTATTTTACTTATTCAAGAACATTTCATCACAACATCTTATATGCCATTTAACTCAATATAATCACAAGCATTTCCAAGCATAATTCATCCACAAACTTACCAATTCATTATGACATTCTATTATCAATAATAAACTAGCTTTGCATCATAAAACATATCATAAATTTGATCATCTCATTAGCCATCAAACCATAGCAAACTATGCATCATATAACATGACTTTTCATTCACATCACATTCAATTATCTAGTCATATCACATGGCTATATTCACATCTCAAACATCAACCATTTCAACTAGACTATACATGCCATACTTAATTATGTACACTTTCAAAAGTACCAACGTAGAGTTTGATAGTGTGGTGATGATCCTCGATGATCCCCCGAGCCTTTCGTAGCTTTAACGATCTATAAAACAAAGCAAACACAGACAAAGTAAGCTTTCAAAAGCTTAGTAAGCCATATACAAATAAACTTAACATATAATCATTTATAAGCATAGCAAATCAAGTTCATTAACATATCTTCATTTCAAACACATAAATTTCTCTTTGGATCATTCGATTAGCCATTACTTACCAACATATCATATCTCAAGCATCTCTTTTGCTCATATCACAAAACATATATATATATCACATTTTATCTCATTGCATCTATGTACATATTTACTCACCTTTCATGCTTACACAAAGCATACACATCAAATGTACCTGAAACAACTATAAATTTCACATCGTCTTTAGTTTCTTGGAATTGCCCGTTGAACCATTTGGAATCAAATAGGATACTCAGAATATTCAGCATAGTCGTACAATGCCAACGTCCCAGACATGGTCTTACATGTAACCAAATATCAATGCCACTGTCCCAGACAGGGTCTTACACGAATCAAATATGATGCTAATATCCCAGACATGGTCTTACATATAAATCTCAAATTGACGCCAACGTCCCAGACGTGGTCTTACACGATATCAAATATCAGAAACCTATGTCATGACATATAAAATCCTATCCATTCCTAGGTTCGTACGGGACTTCTCAGATATTGATACATTGTTGATACTTCCTCATATATCATGTATATGCCATCTTGTACTCATTCATCACAATTAATTTTCATAGGCTCATGAATAAACCAATTCAAAATACATTTATTTGTATATAGACTTACCTCGGATTCAGAATAAACAAACGAATTCGGCTATAAAATCACATTCGACTTCCATTCGTCTAAATCTTTCTTTGGTTCTTGATTTATACATATTCAAATTTAACTCATTTATTCATCAATTCATTCAATTCAATCCAAAAACACATATTTAGGGCAATTTACAAATTAGCCCTCATATTTTCGTATTTTGACATTTTAGTCCTTATTTCACAAAATCACAATACACAAAATTTCATGTTACCCATGCCTAACTGAATTTTTAAAAGCTTCATACAAGTCCATACATTTCATTTATTTCACATTTTAGCCCTTCAAAATATTATTTTTCATAATTTAGTCTGAATTACTCAAATTCATCAAAAATTCAAAGACAAACTATGTTAATCTAACACATATATTTCATATTTCATCACCAAACATCACAAAACTCATGAATTCATCAATGGAACATTTCAAAATCATCATCAATTCACAAAATTTAAGCATGGGTTTTGTAGTTCTCATAGCAACGATATCAAAAATGTAAAAATTATCAAAAACCGAAACCAAAACATACATTAATTTTGCTTAGTAATGGTCGAATATTTCAAAAGCTTCAAAACCTATTTCTTTCTTCTATAATCGATGGATGAACACATAATGGCCATTATTTTGTCTTTATTTTTAACTAATTTATCTTTTATTTAACAATTACCACATTAGCCTTTTTATGTTCATTAGAATTCCACTATCTTAAGGCATTTTCGTCCATCAAATATTCATAGGGTTTAATAAAAATATAAGGACTTCATATAAGAAAACCCATAGCAAATAGATACTTACTCATATGACATGCTAAATTTTCATTTAATGCAATTTAGTCCTTTTCTCTAATTAAGCATACAAATGATCAAATTAAATCACGAAAATTTCAAACATGCTTAATCATATACTGCAGACACAGAAAATAATATTAAAACATTTTTCTGACCCGAATTTGTGGTCCCGAAACCACTATTTTGACAGGGTCTAAACCGGACTGTTACATGGAGACACCATTTATATGGTGAAAGATGTCGAATATTCACCGACCATAAAAGCCTAAAATACTTGATGACACAAAAGGAATTGAATTTGAGGCAACGAAGATGGTTAGAGCTGATAAAGGATTATGAACTAGTGATTGACTATCATCCGAGAAAGGCGAACGAGGTCGCTGATGCTTTGAGCAGAAAATCCTTGTTTACGCTGAGAGCCATGAATACACGGATGGCTTTGTCAGATGATGGTTCTATTCTAGCTGAGTTGATGGCTAGACCATTGTTTCTCCAAGAGATTTGTGAAGCTCAGAAAGGTGATAGCGACTTACAAGCCAAAATAGTTCTATATGAGTCAAATATTGAGTCAGACTTTCGGATAGGTCTTGATGGATGTTTGATGTTTTGAGATAGGGTCTGTGTACCTAGAAACGATGAGCTTGTTCGGAAGAATTTGCATGAAGCACATAGTGGATGTTTGTCTGTGCATTTAGGCAGCATGAAGATGTATAACGACTTAAGAAAATGGTATTGGTGGCCGAGTATGAAGAAAAACATTTCCAAGTTCGTTTCCAGATGCTCAATTTGTCAACAAGTGAAGGCTGGACACCAAGTACCTTCGGGTCTACTTCAGCCTATTATGGTTCCCGAGTGGAAGTGGGACCGTATTACTATGGACTTCGTGACGGGTTTACCGTTGACGCTAAAAAGAAAAATGTTGTATGAGTCGTAGTTGATAGACTCATGAAGTCAGCCCATTTCGTACCAATGCGGGTCAACTACTCGCTTGAAAAGTTGGTGAATTTGTACGTGACTGAAATAGTAAGACTTCATGGAGTACCGTTGTTGATTATTTCGGATAGAGATCCGAGATTTACTCAGGGTTTTGGAAAAAGTTGCAAGAGGCTTTAGGCAAAAAATTGAGCTTTAGTATAGCTTTCCATCCGCAAACCGATAGGCAATCGAAGAGAATAATTCAGATAATTGAAGACATGCTTTGATGTTGTGTTTTGGAATTCCAAGGTAATTGGGAAAAATACTTACCATTAGTGGAATTCGCTAACAACAACAGTTTTCAGTCAAGTTTGAAAATGGTGCCTTATGAAGCATTGTACGGGCGTAAGTGTTGAACGCCCTTGTATTGGACAGAACTCAGAAAGAATCAGATTCACGGGGTCTATTTGGTTAGGGAAACTGAAGAGAAAGTAAAGGTGATACGCGAATGTCTGAAAGTGGCCTTAGATAGACAAAAGTCCTATTCGGACTTGAAAAGGAAAGAGATTGAGTTCCAAGTAGGTGATAAAGTGTTTCTGAATGTATCACCATGGAGAAAAGTCCTCAGGTTTGGCCAGAAAGGAAAATTAAGTCCACGTTTTATCGGACCATATGAGATTACCGAGAGGATAAAGCTGGTAGCTTATCGTTTAGCCTTGCCACCGGAGTTGGAAAAGACTCATGATGTATTTCATGTGTCTATGTTACATCGATACCGTTCAGACCCTTCACATGTGATTGTACCAACAGAGGTAGAAATTCAACCGGACATGACTTATGGTGAATAGTCAGTTAAGGTTTTGGCACGAGAAGTCACACAATTGAGAAACAAAAGTATAGCCCTTGTTAAAGTATTATGGCAAATACATGGATTAGAAGAGGCTACATGGGAGCCCGAGGAGGCTATAAGAAACCAATATCCCAACCTTTTTATTGGTAAGATTTTCGAGGACGAAAATCCTTAAGGGGGAGAATTGTAATAGCCCGATTCAGGGACTAGTTGGAAAAGTGGTTTCGGAATCACTAATTTGAGGTCGAAGAAAATTTTTTCTATGTTATTTTATGAATTAGAGCATGATTATATAGGTGCACGGAAATTTTGGTGCTTTAATTTTAGCGATTTCATGCTTAATCGCGAAAAAGAACTAAATCGCATAAAGTGTGAAAGTTCAATTTTACAAGCTAAAGGTGCCTAATAGTCATATAATATTAATTGGAGGTCCCAAATGTGCAATTAGGCCTTGTTTTAAGAGGTGGTCGGCCATAGGGGGGCAAAGAAGTCAAAATTAGTCAAAGTTGGTGTATTAGGTGGATTAAATTGATGAAATAGAATAAAATAAAGAAAGAAAAGATATCATCTTTTCTCCTTCACTCATCTATCAAAAATTAGCAGCAAATAGGGGTTTTGAAAGCTCAAAAATTTTAGCAAACTCTTCTCCTTACAAGTGTTTTAGTGATCATTTCTTGATAATATTTGTACTTTTAGAACCCCTAAAGCATAAGCTATCTAAAGAGGGGACTATTTTGCAAAATGGTGAAAAGTTTAGAGTTTTCCATGTGAGCTTTTAAGTTGTTTGCTGCATTTTTATCGAAGAAAATGAGTCTTAGTTGTTAGATGAACAACTTTTGTGAAAGGTGTTACCATGAAAACACAAAAAAAAGGACCTTTTTTGTGAAGGTTGCAAAATAGGTGGTAAATGTCTAAAATATGAGTATTGAGGGATGCCATAAGAGTAATAAATGTTCACCTAGGCTCGTTAAAGAAAGAAATTTGATTAGAATTGATTTCTGAGCCTAGGGCTAAAATGGTCATTTTGAGAAAGTTTAATGCCAAAATGGTAATTTTGCCTAAATGTGATTATTGAAATGTGTTTAATAATGTGGCAACTAAATGAGCTAAATTGTTATTATAGATAAAGAAGAGCGAAGAATTAACCTCGACCGAGGAAAGAGCAAAGTATCGGACTAGATCGATAATCTAGCCTATTTTGATTATCGAGGTAAGTTTGTGTGTAATAAATACAACATCATGTTATTAAGTTTCTAAATGTTTGATATTAGTGATGTTGTGTAATATTTCAATAAATTTGAGTTATGATGTTGAATGAGAAAAATGATGAAAATTGTGATGTTGAAGTCCCGATGAGACTATAGTGAATGTGAGAACACTATTAACGAGATAGGAGATGGATAAGGTCCCGTCTAAGTGATAAACCATAATTTACACATATTTTAACCCCATGCTTAGCTTAATTTTGGATGAATTTTCATTAGATTTGATGAATTCGATGCTCCTAATTCTTTAATTTCATGTTTTACACTTAGGAGAGCTTAGAAAGTCAAAAAGATCGAGAAACGAGCCAAAAAGGACAAAATGGGCCTACATCAGAAATCACACGGCCTGGACTATCGTCCACGGGTAGATCACACGGCCGTGTGTGGCGAGCAGAGTCGAGCACGGCCTAAGCTCATGCGCACAGGCGTGTCATAAGGGCGTGTCCCTGTTGACCCCAAGATTAATTCTATTCGAAAAAGTCTACTTGTGGGCCAAGAAAGGCATCTCAAAGCCTATATAAACACCCTAGGGGGCAACCTAAAGAGGGAGGCCGAGTAGCAGGCAAAAAATACTCAAAGACAGCCGTCGGGAGCAGCTTAGGAGAAGGATCTCCATCAAGACTGAAGATCTCCTATCAATTTCTCTTGAAGTTTTTGGGTTTTCTTATGTTTTGTTGTTTTTCCTATTTTAAGATGTTTCCCTCTATCAGTATGAACTAAACCTCTCAAATACCTAAGGGGATGAAACCTAAGACGGATCTTATTATTATTTGATTTATAAGATAAATACTTGTTCTTATTCTTAACTGTGAGTTCTTATTCTTTTTTGATAATTCATGTTATTGATTCAAGTCGAATGTGCTTATTTAGTGGAGCAAAAGTCCTTGTTTAAGAGTAGATCAACACAATTAAATGGAGTTGATTGCAACCCTAGAAATAGGGCGACAAAAATCTGCTGGATTAGAGTGAAGTCTAATAGGGGAATCCATAGACCGAGTTAATGCGACAATAGGGGTTTTAATTAGAAAGAGATTTCAATTAATCAACCTAGAGTCAGTTGTTTTTAGTCTTGAAAGAGATATTAACATAAATCAGGGATTTCTAAGGATTAAGTCAAGTGAATAAATCGTATGAATCGAAAGTAATAAGTGAAGTCTAGGTGGATTCGTCCTTAGGTATTGCCTATCTCATAAAGTTGTCTTAAAGTATTTTCTCAATTCTTTCTTTGTCGTGTCTTAATTAAGTTTTAGTTTAAAAGAAATCACCCCAATTATTAGGCTAAATAATAGAAAGATAGTAATTACTAGTACTCTTGGAACTTGTGGATACAATATTACCGGTCTTACCATAACTATACTATTGAACGATAGGTGCGCTTGCATTTATTGTAATCATAGTTAGTTTTAGACACATCAGTAAGACCATGTCTAGGACATGGCCTGAGCACCGAATTGAGATCCCGTATAAGACCATATATGGGATATGGCATCGGCATTGAATAAGAAAAATCGTATAAGATCATATCTGGGATGTGGCATCGATAATAGATATGATATCCTGTATAAGACCATATCTGGGATATAACATCGGCACTCAGAGGTGACCCCATGTAAGACCACATCCGGGATGTGGCATTAGCGTCGTTGTAAGGCCCAAAATTTGTCCGGGTCCACCAAATTAAACCAAAAAAAAGAAAATAAATCAAAAATAAATTAAAAGTCCAGATCACAGTCCCAATTGCTAATTACAACAGACTTAAAATGGCCCAACACACCAATAAGGCCCACTTATCCTAGCTCAATACAGACCCAATTATATGCCAACAAGATGACCCAAAATTTTAAACCCAATCTAAAACTGGCCCGAATGGCCCAAACATTTTCAGCAAGCAGAAACCCTAGGGTTTTAAGGGGAGTTTTGCGCCGCGCGCGTGCCTCCACGCACGTCACCACGGGCTCCACCACATGCACGTCACACGCAAGCCTTCACTAGCGCACCTCCGTACTCCCTCCAGCACCTCAGCGTCATACAGCCTTGGCCACGTGCACGCCCGTACCTGCACCAAAATGGGACAAACAAGCAGCAGCAAGAAAACCAAAAAGAGAAAAAAGATTGTTGTATTTTTGTATTTTTTTTAATTTTTTTGACATTCGGCTATAATGGTTGGAAGAAACAATGTATATTGGTTACGCACACAGAATACAGCAATAGAAAACCAAAAACAGAGATTAAAAAAAGGTTTCTCTCCGATCTCATCCTTTTGTTGTTTTTTAATCTATTTCGATAGTATTTTATTCTCTATTTCTACGAGCGAATAAAATAAAAAAAAACTTACCTTCGAAAGTTGAACCAACGGTCTGCCTTCTTCGTCAAAATCGAAACAAAGGTGGTCGTCGAGGTTAGTATTTGAGTCTGGCCTGAAAGGGGGCAGTCAGTCGAGGCTGAATCAGCCACTGATCGCCTATTACTATGGCGTTAAAGTGGCCAAATTTCTTTTTTCTTCTTTGCGGCTGAGTATGAAAACAAAGAGGGCTAGGGTCGGACTAAAATGAGGTTAATTCATTTTTTAACCTGGTGTTAATCCATTACAAAAACGGCACCATTCGGGTTCATGTTAATAACCTAAAACGACACCATATTGGCCATCGCCCAATGACCCGACCCGAATGCGGCCAAGATCCGCGCGTTTCAGTCCCTGAAGGAATATTTGCACTTTCAATCCTTCCTTGTTTTGTTGCATTTTAATTAAGTCATATATGTATTATTATTTTCTTAATTTCGCACTCAAATTTTATACGACGTTTCAATCTCGTCCGCTTTTAAACGCTACGTTTAAAAAACTGGAATATTCGCGCTGTTAGTCCTTGAATATCAAGGTGTCTTTCATTCTCAGCCTTATTTTTTTAACCTACTGACTTTATAAGTTTCTTTTTAAATTGGTCATCGGATTTTGAATGTGTTCCAATTGAACCTATCACATTTTTACTTACATTTTCATTATTGATCTATTGGTAGTTTATTTATGCCTAAAAATCGTTTGAACATATTATTTTGAACCATTTCATCATTTTTTATATTTATAAAAAAAAAAACATTTCTATTGATTTACTTAGTTTTTTTTATATACGAATCTTTTGATCAAAATTTATATAATCAATTACCTTGATAATTCCTCATTATTTCATGTATATATGTTTTTTAATTTATGCACATTTTATATTTTCCTTTAATCTTTTAAAATCTTTTGTATTAAAACATGTTCAAGATCGTTTTTGTTTATTTCAAATATGCCTTACAAATGTTATACTTGTACATATTTTATTATTTTTATTATTTTGCTTATCATTGATTCAATGTTTAATAATTAGTTATTGCTATTATATGTGTTTTAATTCTCATTTTATATTCATTTGCTATTTGCGATCCAATAGTTTGTATTTCACTTGTAAATAATTGTTCTGCATTGCATGTTATTATGCCATCGCATTATATTCACTTAAAAACATCATGTTTTAACATCATTTAAGTTTTAAAATCATTTTTACTCAAAGTTTCAAACAAGGCAATATTCGTGTGTTTGGAAATTCGAGAAATCGTGCCCTATCGTGCTGGGTTTCGGTTTTCCATTTGACCAATTAGCTGAATATCCTTTTAAAATTTCATTCCTATTTTCAAAATGAGGCAATATTTGTACGTTTGGAAATTCGAGAGATCGTGCCCTATCGTGATGGGTTTCGGTTTTTCGTTTGTCCAAATAATTGAATATCCTTCTAAAAATCTCAACACATGAACTTTGGAAATCGTAAGAGGATCTTAGTATCGAGGGTTTGAAATGTCGTATGCTATTGTGCTGGATGTGATGCTTTATTTCTTCAGAATAAGAGAATCTTAGATTCCAGATCGAGTTGTCCATATCTCTAAAAAGAATTAAATTTTTAAATTTTCTCAAAACTCTCGACGATAAGACATTAATTTATCAATTTGGTACCAATTTTGGGTGCTGCGAGGGTGCTAGCCCTTCCTCGCACGTAATCGACTTCCGAACCTGTTTTCTTAGATTTCGTGGACCAAAAATTATTATTTAATAAATCAAAATGTTTTATTAAAATCCATCTCAAGGTGACCCGATCACACCTTGAATAAAGGATCAGTGGCAACTCCATTCATATTTTTAAAGTCGGTCCACGTTTTTTTAAACTCGAAAAAAATGGTTTCGACAGCTTGACGACTCCACTGGGGACCGCGAGAGAGTCAAGCCATAAAATTGATTACTTTTTGTCCTTTATCGAGAATTTGTAAATTCGATTTGAAAATTTGATAGCTTTATTGCATTTGTTGATGTTATTGCATATGATTGTTATTTCCTTGCACACATTGCATTGCATGACCATTGTGGTCGCACCTACTAAGTGGGAGTGAGAAACTATGCCTTCGTGAGCTTTTCACCTCCGCATGGGCTAGTGGACTGCTTCCGGAAGACATCCATACTTATGTCTTCGCGAGGTTTTCACCTCCGCATGGGCATAAGGAAATGTATTCCCCTGAACCGAACTTGATCGATATGAGCATATAGTAGGTGAGAATTGAGGAATCTGCTGGTTCGGGTACCCTTTTCCTTAGAACTTTACCTCATATAGTGGACCGTAGGAACCCACCAGACGTAGTAGTGCTGAATGTTAGTGGTTACCCATATAGGTGTTTGATTATTTTCTGATTGCCTTCAATTTGATTATTTGATACTGACTTGTGTATTTTTTTATGATTACATGACATCACATATTTAAGGAGGAGTCAATTTGTGTTCGATTACTAAGTTAGAAGGCTTAACATGGAGAATGAATTCCTTGATAGAGTCGAGGATAACGTGGTCGTCCGCACATGGTCGGAGAAGCTACAATTAGAGAAAGGGGACAGTTTGGCTAAAGGGTACATATCGGAGCTGTGGGACTTTACTCGTGTCAGTGTATTACAAAATGAGCTACAAGAGTTGAGAGATATATGGGCCCATTGGGACGAGGGAACTAAGCATTGGTTTTACCAGAAGTGTGGCGATATACCCTATTTGCTGGATGTCAAGGTAGATAAACATTTGTTTCAAGCCATTACCCAGTTTTGGAATCCTGCATATAATTGTTTCACCTTCAGAAAGGTAGATTTGGTGCCCACTATAGAGGAGTATACGACTTTGCTTTGTTGTCCAAGGATCTTAGTCGACAAGGCTTACTCAAAGGCCGCTACTGCCTCGACTTTCGTGAAGAAGTTGATGAGTATCACAAGGATGAGCGAGCCTTGAGTTACAGTTCGAATTCAGTAGAAAGGGGATTATAAATGTATCCCTTGGGTGATTTTGAGAGATTTGATCTTAGCATATCCGGATGCAAAGAAGAAGGTGGATATATTTGCCTTAAGCATTTATGGTTTGGTGATTTTTCCTAAAGCTCTAAGGCACATAGATGAAGCGGTCACTGACTTATTCGATCGTCTGGATAAAAGAATCACACCGGTACCTACAATTCTAGCTGAGACATTTAGATCCTTAAGCTTGTGTCAGAAAGCAGGTGAAGGAAGATTTATTGGATGTGCACAACTGTTACTAGCATGGTTTCATGGACATTTCTGGAAGGTGGACAAGATCTCTTATCGGGTTTTCTCCGAAGGTTATTCCCCATTAAAGGAAGAGGTAGCTACGCAAAGGAGAAGCGACATCTTAGAAGAAAAATGATTGGCCATCCTTCAAAATCTCAAAGAGGAGGATGTCGAATGGAGAGCCTTTTGGATGGTCCCCAATGAGATTCTTTATCGATGTGGGAACTTTGATTATGTCCCTCTGCCCAGAATTTGGGGGGTCACTGGATACACTCCGTTGCTTGCATTAAGGCAATACAAGTCGAGGCAATTTATACCGTGACATATAGGCTTGCTCAATCTTAGTTCTCATATAAAGCGGACAACTATAAGAAAAAGGCCCAGGAGGTTTATGACGCTTGGAAGCAGACTCGCCTGATGAAGAGATTGGCCGTTGGTGCTATGACGACGCCTGAATATAATGATTGGTTCAGTCGAAGGATTAATGACAATATACCCGGGCCGAGTTTAGAAGGTGCTCAATCAATAGAAGAATGCTTGCAGGTGGTCCCGTCAGAGATAGAGGTTATAAGGAAGGACTTCGAAAAGAAGAGTCCCAAGTTCGGGAGAAGGATCGAACAACTAGAGGAGGAGAAAATGCACTTAAGATTAGACATGGAAGTACAGAAGGCTGAGGCCGAGGAATTCAGAAAAGGAAAAAACCGGGTTGAAGAGGATTTAGACAGCTTAAAGATCGACTATAAGAAGATGCGATTATCAATGAGGACTGCTGGTTTAGGAAAAACTTCAGAGCAATTGCGTCAGGAGGTTCAAGACGAAAGGACCAAAGCTGACTGATAAACCGTAAAAGTAACATATTTTAGACCCACATTTAATATGCTTTTGGATGATTTATCCCTTAATTTATGTAAAAAGGTGCTCTTAATCCTTTCTTTTCATATTTTATACTCAGGAAAGCACCCAAGGATAAAAAGAACGAGAAACGGGCTTAAAATGGACCAAATTGGGCCAAGAGAGAAATTGACACGGCCTGGCCCAAAGACCACATGGCCATGCCTCATTAAAGAATTCTGAGCACGGCCTGGCCATGATTCACACGGGCGTGTGCCATGGCCGTGCCCCTGTCGCTAGAAAGAGCAATTTCATTCGGAAAAGGATACTTGGAGGCAAAGAAACACATTCCAAAGCCTATTCAAACACCCTATTAGGAATTCTACTTAAATTAGGATACTTAGGGGCCAAGTAAGGCATCACAAAGTCTATATAAACACCTTAGGGGATAACTTGAAAGGAGAGTTCGGCAGAAGCCGAAAAGCGAAAGGGAGGCCAAGGAGCCAAGCCGAGAAGGTCAGAGTTAGGGAATAACGCGAGGATAGCCAGTTGATCCATCCCAAGAAGCCAGAGTTATACTCAAGGCGGCGAAATTCTCCTTCGATTCCTTCAGGGGGTTTTAGGGTTTTCTTATGTTTTGTTTTATCTTTTCTCTTGCGATGTTTTCTTTATTCATTATGAATTAAACCCCTCAGATACCTGAAGGGGATGAAACCTAGATGAATTTTATTATTTGATTTTTAAGTTATATGATAAATTACTTAGTTTGTTCTTAATTATGTTGCTTAATCCAAATCTAATGTGCTTAGGTGGAGTAGGAATAGACCCTACCTAAGAGAAGATCTAACATAATTAAGTGGAGTTGATCGAACGCCTAGAGATAGGGTTACGAGATTTTGCCGGATTAAGGTGAAACCTAATATGGGAGTCCATTGATCCATTTACTGCTGTCCTAGGGGGTTATTATAAGCGAATGAGAGTTCCACTAATTAACCTAGGGTTAGACGTTATTCGCCTCGAGAGAGGGTTTAATATAGGTTACGGAGTCTCACGGATCAAGCTAAGTAAAAGAAATCATATAATTAAAAGGTTAGATAATAAGAGAAGTCTAGGTGGATTCTTCCCGAGGGTATCATCTAAATCAACTGAGTTTTTCCTCAAGGTTATTTTCCAATTCATCTTTTTGTCTTTGTGTCCTTAGTTTAGCTGTCGTCAATTTAGTTTAAAAGTAATCTTCACTCTAACTTTAAGGCTAAATAATAAAAAGAAAGTGAGTATTAATACTTTTAGTTCCTTTGGGTTCGATAACCGGTCTTGCCTAAGCTATACTACTGTTCGATAGGTACACTTGCCTTAATATCGTTGTCAGAGTTAGTCTCCAGGTTTGATCATTCTTTTATAAATATTTAAAGCTCTGATTTGCAGCGATCAAGTTTTTGGCGCCGTTGCCGGGGAACTAAAATATTAAGAAAGTTTAATTTTTATTACTTTAGCCATTTTTTTATTATTGCAAAATTTTTATTATTTGTTTTATTTTTACTTTGCTAATTTTTCTTTGCTTTGACAGGTAATTTTAGTTTAGAGGAGATGGCACTAAATAACTATCAGTGGCAAGTTATGAGGTCAACGCCAACAAAAGCCACCAATGTCTCCAACCACGACTTGGTCACCAGACTATCTAACCAGCTAGAGATGATGAATAAAAAGATTGATGGTTTGCATAGTCTCTCGCAGGTACACCCAATAGTGCAATATGACTCGAATCCAAGAGGCGTGGCGAATCCTGAGTACCCACCCTACGGACATGGCATGGAAAACAAGCAAGCTTACTATATAGGTAACTATTCTAGACCTCAAAATAATTTTTATAGTGACACTTATAATACAGGTTGGAGGTACTATCCCAATTTCTCATGGGATGATCAAAGTAGCCAAAGACCGGAACTTCTTCCAAATCTTCAACAACCACCTCACCAACAGGAAAAGGAGTCGGACACTGAAGAAATACCGACAAAATTCATGGCAGCCACAGAAAATTGTTTCAAAGACACTGAAACAAACCAACGAACATCGATTGAAGAGATCCAGAGCCAAGTAAGAGAAGCCACTAAGGCAGTCAAACAACTTGCAAAATTAATGTCCGAACGATCGCAAAGGCGTCTACCAAGCGATATTGAAACTAACCCGAGAGAGCAAATTCAAGCCGTCACAGCTCATAATAGCACAGGGGTAGACAAACCTAATCTGATAAAAGGAAACAAGGTAGAAGAAGGTAAAGTTGAGGCAACACAGGAAAAGCCAAAACCAGTAATCAAAGAGTACCAACCTCGCATGCCTTATCCCGAAGTAATGAAAAGAGACGATTCAGAAGAACAATTCGGTAAGTTTCTTAAACTTTTAAAGAAATTACATATTAACTTCCCTCTTCTTGAAGCTCTTTTTCAGATGCCAGACTCGAGGAAATTTTTAAGATAGCTCTTGACAAACAAACGCAAATTAGACGAGGAGCACCACGTGGAATTAAACGCAGCATGCTCAGCAATGTTACAGAACAGACTACCACAGAAGCAAAAAGACACAGGGAGTTTTACAATTCCATGTTTAATTGGTAGTTTATCTATTGATAATGCTTTAGCTGATTTAGGGGCAAGCGTCAATGTTATGCCTTATAAAATGTTTAAACAACTAGGTTTAGGGAAACCCAGACAAACTAGGATGAGCATTCAATTAGTTGATAAAACTGTTAGAATTCCTAGAGGCATTATCGAAAATGTTTTGGTCAAAATCGATAAATTTGTTTTCCCAGTAGATTTTGTTGTTTTAGACATCAATGAGAATAATTCAATCCCCTTAATTTTAGGAAGACCCTTTTTAGCAACTGCCAGGACTAAAATTGATGTTGGTACAGGAGAACTCATTCTTCGTGTAGGTGACGAATCAATCAGTCTACAAGCTTTTGACTCGACCAGGACATCAAGTGATGAAGGTGAGAAAGTAAATTCAGTTGATAATCAAATTGTTCAACTTTCACCACAGGAAACACCACAAGGCTACAAACGTGAGCTGAATCATGGGCCCCAAGCCGTACAAGCTCATAACAGTGAATTGTTAGTGGAATCTGACCCAAGGCAAGAACCTGTGGTAAGTGAAGGTAAGGTTGAGGTAAGCCATGATTTACCAAACCCGGTAAATACAGAGTACCAAGCTTGTGTGCCATATCCCGATGCAATAAAGAAGACCACACAGAAGAAGAATTCGGTGAACTCACACTTCGTGTAGATGACAAAACAATCACTCTTCAAGCTCTTGACTCAGCTAAGACATCGAGTAATAAAGGTACGAACGTTAATTCTATTGATAATCATTTCGTTCAACCTTCTTTACAGGAAGCATCACGAAATCACTTAGCTGAGCTAGATCTTAGACCTAGTGCCGAAAAAGAAGAAACACATAAGGAACAAAGCCTTAGGGTTAACAAACTAAAAGAGCATGAAACACAAATCAGAGAGGAACAGGAGCCGCACGAAGTGAAACTGAAGGAGACCCCAGACAAGCTGATAGGAACAACAAATAACATCAAAATAGAGGATCAGGTATTATTGAATAAGGAAGACCCTCGAATCACCAATTCAGACCTCAAGACAAACGAAGAAATCACTTTTGAGGTACTTAATGTCTTCCTATACGGCACAGTCGAGGTAAGCAATCCTAAATTCGACACTTTTGAGGTAAACATTACTCGACTTAAACTATATATCCACAACCGAAGTGATCACATGAGAAAGGATTTTCACCTCCTCAAACCACCATGACGATACAAATGAGAGGTAAAGTCTAGCTTAAGACTATAAACGAGCGCTTCTCGAGAGGCAACCCGAGCACTAACCCTTTTTATTTTTACATTTTTATTTTTATTTTTTCTTCTTTCTTCTTTTCTTTTCTTCTTCTTCTTTAGCACTGAACTAACCAAGAGAGCAGGTTTTAGACCACACGGCCTTACACATGGGCGTGTCCGTGGCCGTGTGTGGAAGCTAGGAGACAAACCACGGGCGGGTGAATAGTCGTGCACGACAGAGAAGAATTTGTTTTCCCAACATGGCCTGCAATAAAAGACCACGCCCGTGCCAACTATCCGTGCGAAGTTACTGACTTGTCGAGCACGGGCTAAACACGCCTTTTCCAACTAACCGTGTGAAGAAAAACATGGGCGTGTCATCTACAACATGGTCGTGGTGAACCCACCTGAACGCGCTTAAAATAAAACACGGGCTACATCTAAACCTCCTTCTTCCTTTTTCTTTTCTAGTTGTCTTTCATTTTCCATTATTCCTTTTTTATTTTCATCATTTTTTTTCTTTATTTTATTTTCTTTATTATTTTTTCTTATTCTTTATGAAATTTAGATTTAGCTTAGGATAAAACCAGATCGGCTACCTCGAGGATTCAATTCCAAACGGTTCGAGGCGCTCCCCCAAGTTCACCTACAAACATATCCGATTTCTTTTCATTGACTTCATCCAAAATTCTGGAAGTTTCACTTCTCTCCCCATCTTATGATTTTTATGATTATTTTGTTATTATCCATCTTTGTACATTGAGGACAATGTACATCTTAAGTGTGGGGGGGTTAACTATAGTATTATTTGAAAGTCCCTGAATTATGCCTTGTTCAAAAGTAAAGTCTCTCATATTATGATTAGAATGAAATTTCCTATGATTTATGATCTTTGTTGATATGTTTTGGAGTAAGTCATTGATAATTGTGCATTGATGATTAAATTTGAAGGATACTAGAGAATCAAGCATGATAAGTTTATTTTTCAGAATTAAAAAAATTTTTTTAGGTTGTCTACCTGAATCTGAATATTACCTTGAAGTTTGAAATTTACGAGGTTGACATCAAAATACCCATAATTTTTGTGAGACTTTGAGCCTTTTAGAGCATACATCCTTTCATGCTCACTTATTGATTATGAGTGCGTCAACATTGATTTGTTATTCTAGAACTTGCATCGATTATACATGTCGAGACCACACCTTTGATTTGATATACAGAGATGAAAAAGGCACCTAGGTTTTAACCCACTTACTCCATCAAAAATCCTACCTTCATAATTAACCCCTAGTGAACCCCGTTGATCCTAATAAACCCTTTCTATTGACTTACCTACTAACATTAACCCAAAACCCTTTGTATTTGTTATCACCGTTCTTTTTAACTACCCTTTTTGTCGAGATTAGATTTTGAGAAGTTACCTAACTATGTTCTCTATTTCAGTTGTTAAAGTTCGTTATTATTATTGATTTGTTCAAAAAATAAAAGAAGCAAAGTATATTCATTATCAGTGAGCTTACATCTCAAATATTGAAAAAAAAAAGAGAAGCTCATATTATTAGTTTTCAATTGATGTAATTATTTAGGACTAGTTCATTTTTCTAGTTAGGTAATTTTTCAGGTCAGTCTCAATTCTAACCTTCTAATTCAGCCTTAATCCATACCCTTAACCTAAGCCCCGTTACAACCCTGCTAAAGACCTTTTGATTTGTGTATCATCTCATTTTACAGTGGTGGAGATTTGATTTTCATGCAAGCCTATGGGATTAACTTTTCATGTTCGACTTATTGAGTGCTTAATTTTGAACCTTAAACACTTTGAGTGATTTGAGTGAATCTTTAGTGAGGATGTCAACTCTTGTCAATTTTGAATCAGAGGTAACTATTCAGGTAAAGGGAAAACGCTTATGTTTTCATGCTATAAATGTATGACTTTGATTGTTTGAATCTTTAGGACTCTTTGAGTTGAATTATCCATGTATGAATTATTTTTGAATTATGATAAAGCATGATTGATGAATATTATGAATCATGGAAAGTTCATTTTAATTGTAAGTTAAGAATTTTGCTTGAGGACAAGCAAAAGCTTAAGTGTGGGGGTATTTGATAAACCGTAAAAGTAACATATTTTAGACCCTTATTTAATATGCTTTTGGATGATTTATCCCTTAATTTATGTAAAAAGGTGCTCTTAATCCTTTCTTTTCATATTTTATACTCAAGAAAGCACCCAAGGATAAAAAGAACGAGAAACGGGTTTAGAACGGACCAAATTGGGCCAAGAGAGAAATCAACACGGCCTGGCCCAAAGACCACACGGCCGTGTGTCATTAAAGAAGTCCGAGCATGGCCTGGCCACAATTCACATGGGCGTGTGCCATGGCCGTACCCCTGTCGCTGGAAAGAGTAATTTCATTCGGAAAAGGGTACTTGGAGGCAAAGAAACACATTCCAAAGCCTATTTAAACACCCTATTAGGAATTCTACTTAAATTAGGATACTTAGGGGCCAAGTAAGGCATCACAAAGTCTATATAAACACCTTAGGGGGTAACTTGAAACAAGAGTTCGGTAGAAGCCGAAGAGCGAAAGCAAGGCCAAGGAGCCAAGCTGAGAAGATCAGAGTTAGGGAATAACGCGAGGATAGCCAGTTGATCCATCCCAAGAAGCCAGAGTTATACTCAAGACTCCTTCAATTCCTTCAGGGGGTTTTAGGGTTTTCCTATGTTTTGTTTTATCTTTTCTCTTGCGATGTTTTCTTTATTCATTATGAACTAAACCCCTCAGATACCTGAAGGGGATGAAACCTAGATGAATTTTATTATTTGATTTTTATGTTATATGATAAATTACTTAGTTTGTTCTTAATTATGTTGCTTAATCCAAATCTAATGTGCTTAGGTAGAGGAGGAATAGACCCTGCCTAAGAGAAGATCTAACATAATTAAGCGGATTTGATCGAACGCCTAGAGATAGGGTTTGCCGGATTAGGGTGAAACCTAATATGGGAGTCCATTGATCCATTTACTGCTGTCCTAGGGGGTTATTATAAGCGAACGAGAGTTCTACTAATTAACCTAGGGTTAGACGTTATTCGCCTCGAGAGAGGGTTTAATATAGGTTAGGGAGTCTCACGGATCAAGCTAAGTAAAAGAAATCATATAATTAAAAGGTTAGATAATAAGAGAAGTCTAGGTGGATTCTTCCTGAGGGTATCATCTAAATCAACTGAGTTTTTCCTCAAGGTTATTTTCCAATTCGTCTTTTTATCTTTGTGTCCTTAGTCTAGCTGCCGTCAATTTAGTTTAAAAGTAATCTTCACTCTAACTTTAAGGCTAAATAATAAAAAGAAAGTGAGTATTAATACTTTTAGTTCCTATGGGTTCGATAACCGGTCTTGCCGAAGCTATACTACTGTTCGATAGGTACACTTGCCTTAATATCATTTTTAGAGTTAGTCTCCAGGTTATATCATTCTTTTATAAATATTAAAAGCTCTGATTTGCAGCGATCACTGACCAATGGGAAGAGAAATTTCGAGAAGCACAAGCACGAAATGAATCTGTGGAAAAAAACCTCTCGGAAAGCCGAAATGAACAAAACGAGTTGGAGGCAAGAGTTGCGAAACTCTAGAGATCTCTTCATCATCATCGAAGCCATAACTCTATGAAAGAATTAAGTGCAAGCTTGAGCAAAATTTAAGAGATGAAAAAGAAGATTGAAGAGCTAGAAATGGCATTGCAGAATTGTCAAAACCGTATTGAATCCCTAGAGGTGAATGAAGAGCGTTGGAAAGAGGAGCTTCACTACTCTCAGAATCAAGTTAGAAGTAGGGATTACATCATGGGGGAAGCCATCACCCAAATTCGAGAGATAGCCGATTACTTGCAGACTTTGGCGTTACAAGCAGATATATTGAGCGTGCAGTACGAGTCGCAGTCAGATTGTGGACAGGAGTTAGCTTTACTACTTAGAGAAATTAAAGCTTTAGGTGCTAGGGCAATGCCTTATTTGTAACTTGATTTTATGTAAAGGATTTTGTTTTCTAGTAAAGTTTTCTAAATGAAATTGAATCAGAATCGGTGCCTTCTTTGCATTCATGCATTTGCATTTTCATTACATTCATATGCATTAAAGATCATTAAAAGATTCTAATTGAATAAAAATTATTTCAGCATTTTTCCTGGACACCGGTAAAACCAAACACCCCTACAGTACTCGAACCAAGACGAAAGATATGGATCAGAGACTAGAAAAGCTTGAGCAACTCCAAAGGGAGATGCAGGAGAAACTTCAGCTGCAAATGCAGGAGCAGTTGGCTAAGATCTAACAAGATATGATGGATCGCATGATGGAATCGCAACAGAACATGATGTCTCAATTGACTCAACTATTGGCGGGAGGAATGGACAAAGGGAAAGGCCCTATGGATAATATCACAGAAAGTAACCAATATACTCCTAGTTTTACTCCAATGTACGTGCATGCACTACCAGAGATAAATCCCCAAGGGCCATCTGTCTCTATCAGGCTGCAACAGACTCAGACCGGAGCCTCGACACCGATAAATTTCCAGGTTGGCTCAGGCTCTAATCCTGGCCCTAATCCAAACAATCCAATTGTCCCTAACTTGGATGAGGTGGTAGGAGAAGAAAGGGTAACGACAGAATCCCAAAGGCAATTAGAGGAGAGGTGTAAGTGGCTCGAAAAGAAGTTTAAGGCAATGGAGACTATTGATTTCCGTTGCGGGGTCGACGCGAAGGATTTAAGCTTGGTCCCAGATTTGGTGCTCCCACAGAAGTTTAAAATACCAAAGTTTGAGAGGTACAATGGGACTAGCTGTCCTGAGGCTTAGATAATGATGTTCTGTCGAAGAATGACAGGATATGTCAACAACGACCAGTTATTAATCCACTGCTTTCAAGAAAGTTTGACCGGGTCTGCGACCAGGTGGTACAATCAGTTGACCCACTCCCAAATTGGCTCATGGAAGGACTTGGCTCAAGCTTTCATGAAACAGTACAACCACGTGACAGACATAGCACCCGATAGAATTACACTTCAGAACATGGAGAAAATGGCAAATGAGAGCTTTAGGCAGTATGCCCAGTGATGGAGGGAGGTGGCGACGCAAGTCCAACCCCCACTCTTAGAGAAAGAGACGAATATGCTCTTCATCAGTACTCTGAAGGCTCCTTTCATTAACCATATTTTGGGAAGCGCCACTAAAAGCTTTTCTGATATCGTAATGTCTAGAGAGATGATAGAAAACGCGATAAGATGTGGGAAGATTGAAGCAGGGGAAGGCACCAAGAGATCAGCCCCGAGAATAAGGGAGAATGAGGTGAATAACACGAGCATGTATAACAAAAGCCATTCGAGTGAAATCACAGTGAGCCAGCCAAAAACAACAGGTGCTACTCAACAGGGTCCCCCGAGACAGGAATCCACCACAAGGGGAAACATTGAAAAGATACAGTTCACACCTATACCCGTGACATATAAAGAGTTGTACTAGAACCTCTTTGATGCACACGTAGCGTCCCCTTTCTACCTAACACCACTGCAACCCCTGTTTCCCAAGTGGTATGACGAGAGTGCCCAATGCGAATACCATGCTTGGATCTCGGGGCATTCAATTGAAAATTGTACCACGTTCAAAAAAGTGGTCGAAAAGCTAATAAAAATGGGGGTCATAAAGTTTGACGACTCACCTGTACCAAATGCAACAGGAAACCCTTTACCAAATCATACTGATCAAGGGGTAAATAGAATAAATGAAGGTGAAAAGAAAGTTAAATATGAGGTTGCAGAAGTCAAGACCCCATTGAGACAAGTTTGGAAGGAGATGGTAGAGAGAGGACTAATCATGCTGGATCCAGAGGAGAGGTCCGAAGGAAAGAGGAACTATTGTGAGTTCCATAATAGAGAAGGACATGGGATACAGGAATGCACTAAGTTTAGAGCCATAGTGCAAAATTTGATGGATGATAAGGAAATGGAATTTTTTGAGGAGATTGAGGGATCAGAAAAACGAGAGGTTTATGCTTCAGATGAAAGATCAATGGAAGGGGTCCAGAAGGAAAGTCGCCCAGGTGTGATCATCTCTAAACCAAGAATCAATGAAGCTGGAACACAAATAACACCGCGAGTCATAATTCAGAAACCTGCAATATTTCCTTATAAGGATAGCAAAAGGGTTTCTTGGAACTATGATTGTAACGTGACAGTCCCAGGAAAGGAAAAACTGATCAATACTTCAGAGGAGGGACAGGAGGTAAGTTTCTACACGCGCAGTGGGAAGCGTTATGATATACCAGCTACAAAAGCTGAACCTATTAAAGGAAAATCTGTGATAGATAATACAGCTGAGCCTGAATCGCCTGTCAATGAGTCGGTGACTGAAAATGAGGCAAAAGAGTTCCTGAAGTTCCTGAAGCATAGCGAGTATAACATTGTAGAGCAACTGCACAAACAACCGGTGCGTATATCAGTACTAGCCTTGCTTTTGAGCTCGGAAACTCACTGCAATGCGTTAATGAAGGTATTGAATGAGACTTATGTCACAAAGGACATCTCTGTCAACAAGCTCGATCGCTTGGTTAATAACATCACTGCCGATAAATTCATCTTCTTTAACGATGATGAAATACCACCTGAAGGAAGAGGATCTACAAAAGCCCTGCATATCACCACTCGATGCAGGGGATACACATTACCAAGAGTCTTAATTGACAATGGTTCAGCGTTAAATGTTCTACCCCTATCCACATTAAATAGGCTGCCACTGGACAGTTCTCACATAAAACCATGCCAGAGTATGGTAAGGGCATTTGATGGCACGGAGAGAAGGGTAATGGGTAGAATTGAAATACCACTTCTGATCAGCCCTAATACATACGAGGTGGATTTTCTAGTAATGGATATCAAGCCTTCCTATAACTGCCTATTGGGGAGGTCATGGATTCACTCAGAGGGGGCTGTTCCGTCTACGTTGCACCAGAAGCTGAAATTGGTGACAGAAAGCTGACTGGTAACCATAAACGCGGAAGAAGACATCATCGCAGTCATGACCAGTAATGCGCCATATTTAGAGGCAAATGATGAAGCAATCGATTGTTCATTTCGGTCATTGGAATTTGTAAATGCCACATTCATCGTCGAAGGGAACAAGATCCCAATGCCTAGAATATCCAAAACTACAAAAATGGGATTGCGTTTAACTGTCAGAAAAGGAGCCTTAGTGGTGAAGGGGCTCGAGAGACACCTCCAAGGAAAGGTTGAGGTGTCGTTGCTAAAGGACAAACGAGACCACTTCGGCTTAGGGTTTAAGCCAGACGTGATACAAAGAAAGAAAGAAATTAAAAAGAGGCAAGAGAGGAGATGAGCACGGTTAAGCGGTGAGGAGATCAAGTGGGAGCCAATGATAATTCCGCATATATTCAAAACCTTTGTATCAGGATGGGTCATTCATGCTAAACAGAAGACGCCAAGAGAAGAAGACGTTACAGCAATGTTGGGCAGTGACTACATTAATGCCATATTTGAAGAGACAATGGAAGGGGAGAACTTGTTGGGCATTTGTCCCTTTGAACCTGGGAGCGTTCTAAATAATTGGACTGCAGAGGAGATTCCTATAGTGTTTAGAACTATTTCAGAGTAATGTCCTAGAACACTTATTGCTCTCAACCTAGGAGTAATAAGCATCATTTGTGAAATAGGCTTATATTCCAAAAATCCTTAATTCAATGAAAATGTTTCTGAATTTCTTGAGCAAATATTCTTTATTCTTTCCAATTCATTCATAACCATATTTTACAAACAATCATTCTTTACGCCAAAAATTCTTTTATTCTTCTTGGTCATGCCATCCAAATAATTATTCTTAAATTTATTCGTTTTATATATTCCTTTGTACTTACGACAGATTCCCGAATATCAATGACATGAGTGATGCTGCTACTAGATCAGAATCCCCTTTTGAGCAAGACACGTGTTTAGAGGGATCCCAGGACTTTGAAGATGACATAGACTGTGGCTTATCTCTAGACTTGTTAAGAATGGTAGAACAAGAAGAAAAAAAATCCTACCTTATGAAGAGACAGCGGAACTTGTAACCTTGGAAGAGGGAAAAGCAGTGGTCATTGCGTGGTCATTCCAAGATATGCTGGGGTTAAGCACTGATATTGTAGTACACCGTCTTCCTATAAAAGAGGATTGCAAGCCAATTCAGCAGAAGCTCCGAAGGATGAGGCCGGATATTGTGCTAAAAATAAAGGAAGAAGTAAAAAAACAATTTGATGTCGAATTCTTGCAGGAGATCAAATATTCGGAATGGGTAGCCAACATCGTGCCTGTCCCTAAGAAAGATGGGAAGGTGCGAATGTGTGTAGATTATAGAGACCTAAATAAAGCTAGCCTAGAGGATAATTTTTTGCTACCGCACATCGATACTCTGGTGGATAATACGGCAGGTTACTCATTGTTTCCATTCATGGATGGGTTCTCGGGGTACAATCAGATAAGGATGCATCCTCAGGACATGGGAAAAACTACCTTCATAACCTTGTGGGGAACGTTTTGTTATAAAGTGATGTCATTTGGGTTGAAAAATGCAGGAGCTACATACCAAAGGGCCATGGTGAGTTTGTTCCATGACTTGATGCATAAAGAAATCGAAGTTTTTGTGGACGACATGATCGCAAAGTCTAGAACAGAAGAGGAACACATCCGAGTTTTGAGGAAGCTGTTCCTAAGGTTGAGAAAATTCCAACTAAAGCTCAACCCAACGAAATGTACTTTTGGAGCTAGATCTGGCAAATTGTTGGGCTTCATAGTCAGCGGAAAGGGAATTGAGATTAACTCAGACAAGGTCCGAGCTATACAAGAATTGCCTCTACCACGCACTCAAAAAGAAGTTCGAGGTTTCTTGGGAAGGTTAAATTACATCGCTCGGTTCAATTCACAGTTAACTAAGAAATGTGATCCCATATTTCGTCTTCTGAATAAGCATAGCCCAGGCGGGTGGGATGATGAATGCCAGAAACCTTTTGTAGGGTCAAACAGTAGTTGTCAAACCCTCCAGTATTGTCACCCCCATGCCCGGATAGGCCATTAATCCTGTATTTGACTGTGTTTGATCACTCTATGGGATGCGTGCTAGGTCAACACGATGATTCGGGAAGAAAAGAAAAGGCGATATACTACCTTAGTAAGAAATTCACTGAATGTGAGATGAGATATTTGCCAATTAAGAAATTGTGTTGTGCCTTGATTTGGACGACTCGGAGGTTGAGGCAATATATGCTGTACCACACGACCTGGTTAATTTCGAAGTTGGACCCTCTAAAGTACATGATGGAGTCAACCGCTTTGAATGGAAGGGATGGCTAAATAGCAAATTCTCCTCTCTGAATTTGATATAGCTTATGTGAGTCAAAAAGTTGTAAAAGGAAGTGCAATAGCAGATTTTCTGGCCAGCAGAGCTCTAGGAGAGTATGAGCCTCTAAACTTTGACTTCCCCAATGAAGAACTAATGTATATGGCAATTGCTGAAGAAGACGCCACGGAGGACCATCTCTAGAAATTGAACTTCGATGGAGCATCGAACGCTATAGGCAATAGAATTGGGGTAGTCTTGGTATCCCCAAATGGAGATCATTATCCATTCTCATGTAAATTAGATTTTGATTATACGAATATTATGGCGGAATATGAAGCATGTATCATGGGACTTCGTGCAGCCATAGAACGTAAAATTAGAGCGCTGGAAGTATATGGAGATTTTGCATTGGTGATCTATCAACTGAAAGGTGAATGGGAGACAATAGACCCTATGCTTTAGCTACTCTGGCTTTCATGATTAAAGCGAACAAGCAAGAAGATGTAAAGCCCATTCAAATGAGTATTTACAAAGTCCCAGCTCACTGTTACAATATGGAGGAAGAAGAAAAAGATTATCACCCCTGGTACCAAGATATATTGCGATATGTGAGAAATCGTGAATATCCTAAGCAAGCGACCGAAAATGATAAGAGAACGTTGAGAAGACTAGCCTGCGATTATGTCTTAGGCGGGGAGATCCTGTATAAAAGAAGAAAGGATCAAGTACTGTTGAGATGTGTCGACGCTGTTGAAGCTAAGAAAATCCTAGAAGAAGTCTACGAGGGTGTTTGTGGAACACATGCTAATGGATTCACAATGGCTAGACAAATTATGAGATTTGGATACTATTGGTCTACCATGGAAGGAGACTGCATCAATTATGCTAAAACATGTCATAAATGTCAAATCTATGGAGACAAAATTCACGGGCCTCCTTCGCCTTTGCATGTTATGACCTCTCCATGGCCTTTCTCCATGTGGGGCATGGATGTCATCGGGCCGATCTCTCCAAAAGCTTCAAACGGACATCGTTTCATCTTCGTAGTTATCGACTATTTCACCAAATGGGTAGAAGCTACTTCATATGCCAGTGTTACCAAATCGGCAGTCAATAGATTCCTAAAAATAGAAATCATATGTCGATACAGAATGCCTGAGAGGATTATATTCGACAATGCGTTAAACTTGAACAACAGTACAATCGCGGAGGTCTGCAGCCAATTCAAGATCAGACACCAAAATTCATCACCATATCGTTCAAAAATGAATGGTGCAGTGGAAACTGCCAATAAAAACATTAACAATTGTGGGGAAAATGGCTGAAACCTATAAGGATTGGCACGAGAAGCTACCATTTGCTCTCTATGCTTATCGAACATCAGTCAGGACCTCTACCAGGGCAACTCCTTTCTCATTAGTTTACGGACTAGAGGTAGTGTTACCCATCGAAGTTGAAATTCCTTCCCTTCAAGTCTTGTCAGAGTTAAAGTTAGATGAAGCCGAATGGGTCCAGTCTCGATACGATCAGTTGAACTTGATCGAGGGAAAAGGCTAAGGGCTATTCGTCATGGTCAGATGTACCAGAAGAGAATAATGCGGGCTTATGACAAAAAGGTTCGCCCAAGAGAATTTCACGAGGGAGACCTGGTTTTGAAAAAGATCCTCCCCATGCAAAAGGACTTCAGAGGGGAATGGATGCCAAATTGGGAAGGACCTTATGTGGTGAAAAAGGCTTTCTCCGGAGGAGCACTGATCTTGGCTGAGATGGATGGAAAAAACTTGCCCAGTCCTATAAACTCGGATTCAGTCAAGAAATACTATACTTGAAGAGGAAAATAGGCCAAAGTGAAAAACCCGCAAAGGGCGCCTTGAGACCAAAGGGGTTTTGAATCGAAAACTCGAAAAGGGTGATTCAAATTGCAATCAATGATGGGGCATGCAGTAATCTTGCCATACCTAAATTAAGGAGGAGAGACGTAACCGTCAACAGAGTACTCTTAATCCCCTAAACACATATTGAGCAAAATGGTCTTCAAAAAGTCCGTACAGAGAAGCTTAAGCTGCGATATCCGGGGCATCTATCTTTTCCCCTCATCATTTTGTATTCTAAGCAATGTTTGCTTTCTTTAATTAACTTATTCTTTTCAGATTTCGTTTTTGATATATTCCATTTTGTCCATCATTTGTGGTTATTTTCAAGCATTTTGTATTGAAGTAATGATTAATGGACTAATAATACTTTCACAAAAAGAGTTTTGCATATTACTCTGAAAACTTCTAAATAATACGAGAACCCAAAACAGGATTTTATTTAGAATTCACCAGGCCTAAGGGTTGGAAATGCTTGAAAAGGAAACTCTAAACAATGACCATTTCTTCGAATGCGCTGTCAAAATGTTGGTTGAACAAAAAGACAAGATATTACGTCAAGGATGCAACTTTGAAGAACACTGAGCAATGACAACCCTAAAAAAGGTTCATTCTCATGAAATTCTGTATTTACGCTAAACACATTTAGTTAGGAACATTCGATTCATGTTACAAAGGATTGTTCTCATGACATTCTGTATTCATACAAATGTCATCCATAATACATAGCTAGGAGCCTTTGACTCATTCCGATCATGGCATCGTAATCATTATGCATAAGCATAAATCCATAAGTCAATTTCACAGGTCATGTTCCTCAAAGGACGGTGTAACAAGATTGATAAATCTACAGGCCCAATACCTCTGAAGTTGTAGAAGGTCGGATCAGATTCACTTTAAGTAAACCTTATCTCCCTGAAGTTACAGTGGAACAGGTTGAAATTACAAGTCTTATCTCCCTGAAGTTGTAGTGGAACAGACTGAGCATAGCAAATCTTATTTCCCTGAAGTTGCAGTGGAACAGATTGAAGCTATAAATTACAGATCTTATCTCTCTGGAGTTGCAGTAGAGCAGATAAAAAAAACCTTATCTCCCTGAAGTTGCAGTGGAGCAGGTTGAAATTACAAGTCTTATCTCCCTGAAGTTGCAGTGGAGTAGACTGAGGATAGCAAATCTTATTTCCCTGAAGTTGGAGTGGAACAGATTGAAGCTATAAATTACAGATCTTATCTCTCTGAAGTTGCAGTAGAGCAGATCAAAACAAACCTTATCTCCCTGAAGTTGCAGTGGAGCAAGTTGAAGTCATAGGACTTATCTCCCTGAAGATGCAGTGGGATGGAATGAAGCTACTTAAAGAAGAAAAGCACCGAATGAAGTCAAGATTCGACAAAACCAGGCAAAATTGGCCCTTTTTAAAGTCTTTACTAATTTCTCGTTACACGACAATGAGCAAAGAGGGGCAGTTGTAAGGCCCAAAATTTGCCCGAGTCCATCAGATTAAACCAAAAAAGAAAATAAATCAAAAATTAATTAAAAATCCATATCACAGTCCCAATTGCTAATTACAACAGACTTAAAATGGCCCAACACACCAATAAGGCCCACTTATCCTAGCTCAATACAGACCCAATTATATGCCAACAAGATGACGCAAAATTTTAAACCCAATCTAAAGCTGGCCCGAATGGCCCAAACATTTTCAGCAAGCAGAAACCCTAAGGTTTCAGGGGGAGTTTTGCGCCGCGCGCGTGCCTCCACGCACGTCACCACGGGCTCCACCACATGCACGTCACACGCAAGCCTTCACTAGCGCACCTCCGTACTCCCTCCAGCACCTCAGCGTCATACAGCCTTGGCCACGTTCGCGCCCGTACCTGCACCAAAATAGGACAAACAAGCAGCAACATGAAAAACTAAAAGAGAAAAAGACTGTTGTATTTTTGGATTTTTTTTAATTTTTTTGACATTCGGCTATAAAGGTTGGAAGAAACAATGTATATTGGTTACGCACACAGAATACAGCAATAGAAAACCAGAAACAGAGATTAAAAAAAAGTTTCTCTCCGATTTCATCCTTTTGTTGTTTTTTTAATCTATTTCGGTAGTATTTTTTTTCTCTATTTCTACACGCGAATAAAATAAAAAGAACTTACCTTCGAAAGTCAAACCGACGGTCTGCCTTCTTCACCAAAATTAAAATGAAGGTGGTCGTCGAGGTTAGTATTTGAGTCTGGCCTGAAAGGGGGCAGTCGTTCGAGGCTGAATCAGCCACTGATCGCCTATTACTATGGCGTTAAAGTGGCCAGATTTCTTTTTTCTTCTTTGCGGCTAAGTATGAAGACAAAGAGGGCTAGGGTTTGGGCTAAAATGAGGTTTAATTCATTTTTAAACCTGGTGTTAATCCATTACAGAAACGGCGTCGTTCGGGTTCATGTTAATAACCTAAAACGACATCGTATTGGCCATCGCCCAATGACCTGACCCGAATGCGGCCAAGATCCGCGTGTTTCAGTCCCTGAAGGAATATTTGCACTTTCAATCCTTCCTTGTTTCGTTGCATTTTAATTAAGTCATATATGTATTATTATTTTCTTAATTTTGCACTCAAATTTTATACGACGTTTCAATCTCGTCCGCTTTTAAACGCTACGTTTAAGAAACTGGAATATTCGCGCTGTTAGTCCTTGAATATCAGGGTGTCTTTGATTCTCAGCCTTATTTTTTTAACCTACTGACTTTATAAGTTTCTTTTTAAATTGGTCATTGGATTTTGAATGTGTTTCGATTGAACCTGTCACATTTTTACTTATATTTTCATTATTGATCTATTGGTAGTTTATTTCTGCCTAAAAATCGTTTTAACATATTATTTTGAACCATTTCATCTTTTTTTTATATTTATAAAAAAAAACATTTCTATTGATTTACTTAGTTATTTTTATATATGAATCTTTTGATTCAAAATTTATATAATATTCCAAATACCTTGATAATTCCTCATTATTTCATGTATATATGTTTTTTAATTTATGCACATTTTATATTTTCCTTTAATCTTTTAAAATCTTTTGTATTAAAACATGTTCAAGATCGTTTTTGTTTATTTCTAATATGTCTTACATATGTTATACTTGTACGTATTTGATTATTTTTATTATTTTGCTTATCATTGATTCAATGTTTAATAATTAGTTATTGCTATTATGTGTGTTTTAATTCTCATTTTACATTCATTTGCTATTTGCGATCCAATAGTTTGTATTTCACTTGTAAATAATTGTTCCGCATTGCATGTTATTATGCCATCACATTATATTCACTTACAAACATCATGTTTTAACATCATTTAAGTTTTAAAATCATTTTTACTCAAAGTTTCAAACAAGGCAATATTCGTGTGTTTGGAAATTCGAGAAATCGTGCCCTATCGTGCTGGGTTTCGATTTTCCGTTTGACCAAATAGCCGAATATCCTTTTAAAATTTCGTTCCTATTTTCAAAATGAGGAAATATTTGTATGTTTGGAAATTCGAGAGATCGTGCCCTATCGTGCTGGGTTTCATTTTTTCGTTTGTCCAAACAATTGAATATCCTTCTAAAAATCTCAACACATGAACTTTGGAAATCGTAAGAGGATCTTAGTATCGAGGGTTTGAAATGTCGTATCTTATCGTGCTGGATGTGATGCTTTATTTCTTCGGAATAAGAGAATCTTAGATTCCAATTCGAGTTGTCCATATCTCTAAAAAGAATTACATTTTTAAATTTTCTCAAAACTCTCGACGATAGGACATTAATTTATCAATTTGGTACCAATTTTAGGCGCAGCGAGGGTGCTAACCCTTCCTCGCACGTAACCGACTTCTGAACCTATTTTCTTAGATTTTGTGGACCAAAAATTATTATTTAATAAAACAAAATGTTTTATTAAAATCCATCTCAAGGTGACCCGATCACATCTTGAATAAAGGATCGATGGCGACTCCATCCATATTTTTGAAGTCGATCCACGTTTTTTTAAACTCGAAAAAAATGGTTTCGACAGTTGTATTATGTGAATGACGATGAAAAAGTATCATCATATCCCAAGTGATTTAGTGGGATAAATAGTTAACCTTGGAATAGAAATGAGATTAGTGCTAAAGTGATATGATTGAATGATCACAGGTACCCGTGAGTAATTCACGAGAAATGTTTACGATATGTGACATGGTATGTATTCGATAAGAATAAGCATGAGTAAGTGTTGGCAAAGTGCTTAAGACTTTATGTTTTATCCAATGCCATGGTTGGATGACATTGTGAGCGTATGTTGTTATTTATTTTCATGCAAACTTACTAAGCTTTATGCTTACCCCTCTCATTTCCATTTTCCTTGTAGCATTTCCAAGTTAGCTCGAAAATTCGTGGAACATCAAAGTTCAAAAATCACACTATCGACTACTCTTTGGTATAGCAAAGTTATTTCATTTTGAGTATGGCATGTATAGGACTTAGTCTCTTTTGTTATGTCAAATTTGTTAGCCAAAGTGTTGGCTATTACTGTTGTTAAATTCATTTTGTAAGTGGTCATTGGAATTGGGCAAATACTTGACAAGTTTATATATGTTCAATGATGATGAAATTCATTAAGTGTATGCTTGTGTGGATGTCTTGATTTTGAGTCTTTAGAAGTGCTTTATAGTCCTGATATATGTTGGATTGAATTGGTGTAAGTATGATTGCTGTATAGGGTGGCATTCGGCTTGGTAGATAGCCTTTCAAATGCCCACATGGGTAGACACACAAGCGTGTGTCTAGGCAGTGTGTGACACACGGTCAGCCCCATGTGCATGTTGGTTGGCCGTGTGACCCCATGCATGCTAGGTTTACAAGTTAGTATGCTCAGTAGTAAACACACGGGCAGAGACACGACCGTGTGTCTCAGCCGTGTGGTAGGTACGACCATGGACATGGGCGTGTGCCCAGGTCGTGTGAAGTCTGCACCTAAAATTAGGAATTTAATTCCACACACGGTCTAAGGACACGAGCGTGTGCCTTGGCCGTGTAACCATAGTGAGGTGATGACGTCATAAACAGCATGTCATGGTTTTTCGCACAAGGGCTAAGGCACGGGTGTGTCGAGGTCGTGTGAGGGACACAGACGTGTGTCCGGCCATGTGAAAACCCCTGTAGGTTCGAAACGAAAAATAAATTTCACACGGGCTAGGAAAATGGGCATGTGATATCACACGGCCTGCCCCCACGGGCGTGTGGCCCTGTTTAAGCAAAATTTTTCTAAGTGATCGAAAGGTTCCGGCTTGGTCTCAAATCATTCCAAATGTATGTTTAGGGTCTCATAGACCCTTGATAAGGATGTTATGATTATAAATAAAAAGTTTTAAGTTAGAATGAAATTGTATGGCCTGATGTTGTGGGTTTAAGCAAGTTAAGTTTGGTAATGTCTCCTATCCGATTCAGGCGTTGAATACGGGTAAGGGGTGTTGCACAATAGATGACATGCTATTATGCAATTTCAGTACATATATTCAGTTCAGATATTAACATGCCCAGTACGGATATCATTCAGTCAATTTTATACATTTAAGAGTCTAAGTAGCGCTTACCGACCCAAGAGTAGGGTCACAGTCGACTTGGGCGACCCGTGCAACTTTAAAAATATTTCGGTAAAAATGGGCCCACACGCCCATGTGATTTGCCTGTGCGGGCCTACACGCCCGTGTGGCCCTCTAGGCCCAAATTGGCCTTGGCCATGTGATCCATTTTTAAAGTAACCCATGCTAGCTCAAGACTCATATATGTTTTCACTATTTACTTATATGTTCATTCAAAGTTGTCTACTTGAGTCATTATCACTAAATTATTTATATCTTCAGCTACAGAATTCCAAATTAGGATCCTCTTGATGTTTTTGAAACTAGACTCAAATACCTTACTACCATAAAATTTTTAGAAATTTTGGTTCATCAAATAAGTATAGTAAAATCTTTAAAGTTATCCTTATTCTGCTGTTTGACAACTTCATCCTTTCCTTACTAAAAATTATTTATCTCTTAGTACAGAATTTAGATGATGTTTTTATTTGTTTCTCTTGAAGATAGACTCATTAAGGATTTAAAAATATAAAATTAAGCCCCTAATTATTTTTTTACAATTTTTTTGATGATTTCTTAAGTCAGAACAGGGGAAACTGAAATCATTCTGACCTTGTCTCACAAAATTTATTATATCTCATGATTTACAATTCCATTGCATACACTGTTCCTTCCATGAAAAACTAGACTCAATAAAATTTAATTTCATATTTTATTCAACCTCTAACTCAATTCCCACTATTTTTTATTATTTTTAAAAGTTAGACTACTGCTACTGTCCAAAACTATTCTAGTGCAAAATGTTGATTTCCAAGTTTATATCACCCTTATTTCCTTTCTCTACAGTTTTTCGCATTATTTTCTCTTATTTCTCTTATTTCTTGATAGCAAGCAATTTTGGCTTTTCGCCGAATCCCGTTTTTTGCTTTTCGAGTACACACCTGGTATCGTTTCTGATGCGTAAGCACTTCTAAGCCTTCAGAACTTAAAAATCAACCAGCATATCTCCAGATTAATCATTTAATTCATTTTTAATTAACCAATTTCAGAAGGAACTCGACTAAAATCCTAGCAAAACCATTACCTCGCTTGAGTAACCACGACTTCGCACAGCCATAGCGTCGATTCAAAACCACCAGCCCATTGATTAACTCCTAAACACCAAAAAGGAATCCCTCTTTTAGAGATTAACCAAGAATGATTAACAATAGAAAATACTATTACTTACCGAACACGCACAACCAATGATGAACAACTGAATCAATTGAAAAAAAAAAGAAAGAAACGGAAGGGGAAGGGGAAAAAATAATGGAATTTTTGGCAGCAACTAGGGGAAGAATCAGCAGAGGAAGGAAAAAAGAAGAAGAAGAAAACGTCAGAAAAAGTTTATGGAACTAGAGTGAAAACCAAAACTCTAATCTGTTTTTTTTATTTTTTTGCATCAAAAAGATAATCAGATTATTTTTTGATAACCTCTCCCAAATTATCTCATAAAATCACTCTTTATTAACCCACTAAAACACAACTACTTAGAATTTTGCCCCAACACAACTCTTAGCCGAAATTGGAGAAAAAATACTGTCTCCACACCATCACAGAGAATTGAACACAAGACCTCCAACACTCCAACACTTCACTTAACCACCAGACCAGCAGGCCCATTCTGATATAAACTTACCAACAGTTAAACTTAAGCCCTTTGCACAAGGTTAAGACTTTATTGATAAAAATACTAAAATTTGTCCAAGTAAGGCTTGAACTTAGGACCTCTCACACACACCCAGAATACATAACCATTGAAGCAGATAGACATTGTGTGTCACACATACACGAAATCAAAAATTAAAATTTTGGGGCGTTACAATATATAACTAATAACCAGATAATTCACATAGAAATATTTACTTTAGGCACAAAAAATATATATATATTCAAATAAAAATTTTCTAAAATTTTTCACTAAATTATTTATACAATAATTTATTTTAGAAATTTTACTTTAGTAAAATCTAACGATTTTGCACAAAAGGTTGCAATAAAAATTCTCCAAAAATGTTTAAAAATAATTCAAAGAAATATGACATCGTTATTTTAAGAAAATTTACAAACTTTTAGAATTGGACAAGTCAAAGATTAACCATGTTCAGATACCAAATGTAGTATAAATTATGGCTTAAACGTTAAAGTACAATGGAAAAGATCGAACATAAATACCTCCCGTCTTTCCCTGAACCAAATGTCAAAATCCAAACATTGTAACACAACTTTCAAGTGCGTAAAACAACTAATGAGGACATCGAATTTAGCTATACGAAAACATGAAATTTTTCAAAGTCTTTTAAGACTCGAAAACCTCACTAGATGGAATTTTTGTTTATTTTTGGTGCTTGGGGACCTTATGGTTGGGGGTATTTATTGTAACAACCCGTTTTTCAGTGGTGTCGAAAATAGTGGTTTTGGGACCACAATTTTGATGAGTGAGTCCGTAGATGTATTTGATTAGTATTTATGTGTTAAATATAGTATAATAGTTAATTATGATTGAATAGATTTTATTAATCGGTCGGTTAGTCAATATAAAAGTGGTGACTACCGAAAGTCGAGTGATTTTGGAGAATGAGGTATCAAGACCTCATTTTCATAAACTAAAAAACATTTACGAAATTGTTGTATAAGTAAATTGAAGTTTGGTTCAGAATTTTTGATGATTTATTAATTAATTAAGAAAAAAAGATTAAATTGTAAAAACTATAAAAATTAATCACTAATAATTTTATAATTTTTATTAGTTAAATGGGCTAAATAGTATTTCCTCATGGTTTTAAATGGCAATTAACCACTTTTAAAATGTTGTGTATTATTGCGGATTTTGTTTAGTGAAAAATGTGTTAAAACTTTTATTATTAATATTAAATTAAACACTAAAACATAAAAGAATAAAAAAAAAAGTAAGTGGCCATCATCTTCTTTAGTTAACCGAAACAAAAAAATGGGAAAGAAACTTTGGAAGCCATTTTTGAAACCTTCAACATTCTTCCCCTTGCATGGTAAGTGTTTCTTAACCTGTTTTTCATAATTTTTATATTTTTGAGATCGTTGCATTTAGATCCAGCTAACACGTGTTTTCGTTTTCAAAACTATTAAAGATTTCTAAAATTGACATTGATCAAAATTGAAGTTTTTGATGTTTAATAGTTTGATTATAAACTTAGATATGGTTAAAGATTAATTTGTTAAATAAATTTTGTTAGTTTTGAATATAAGGACCAAACTGTATTAATAAAAATTTTGTCATGAAGTTTCTAAAAATTATGTTTTTAGATGGTTGTATAATGATGAAATCATAATTGGATTGAAAGTCAAAGCTTGAATTTAAAAGTTATAATAGTTTCAGTTTTAGGGACTAATTGAATAAAAAGTAAAATTTTAGGAAAATTTTGTAAAATGAATAAAAATATTATATTCATGAATTTAAATGGTTTAAAGTTATAAAATTTGATAATGTGAAATGAATTATTATATAGATCAATAATTGAATTGTAAGGAGGAAAAATCGAGGAAAAAGGAAAAATTACAAAATAGTCCCTACGAACAAATTTGTTTGTTGGTTGTATTAGGTAAGTTCGTAGTATATAGCAATGAATTCATATATATTAGTTTTTTGTTAAATTATGTTTATATATATATACATATGTATTGTTAAATTATGTGATTTTTTGAATTAACATTGGCATACTATAAATGATTGATATGGTGAGAAAGGACTAATTGAGAACTGTTAAATACTAGTGAAATATGATGCATACATATTTTTGAATAGACATGATTTGATTACAATATGTGTATGGATAAAATGTGAATGTTTTGATTTATAAGTGATACGAATTCTGTTAAAAATACCCGTTTGAACGCAGTAAACAATTAGGATACAATTAGCATGCTAATAGGGTTAGAATGCATGCTTGTATGGGATTACACTTTGGTGCCTCTATTAGCACTTCAGTGCCTCTGCTTACACTTTGGTGTCTCTGTTTGCACTATGATGACTCTGATTGCACAATTGTGCCTCTGTTTGCACTACGGTGCCTCTGTATAGCATTATGATGCTCTCTGGTGTGGTGTAGTTACCCGAGGATCCGAGTTATTTTACTATAGTTTATCGAGCTAGTAAAACTTGTAAATGATTTTCAAAAGACTTGTTAAAATATGTAATTTTTTATCAAAAAGATTTATGAACCTAAGTGAATATACATTAATGATTTTGATTGTACAGATATGAATGTTCATGATGGAATGAGTATATAAATTATCCTGACTGAATTCATGATGAATATGATTTATGTGATGATTTAATCCTGTGCAAATCTCACCTATTCTATAAATTTAATGTCAAGTTACATTAAATCTAAGTTGTTTAATTTCAATTGCTTGAATAAGGTAAGTTAGTTTAGATTTAATTATGACCTTACTAAGCTATATAAGCTTATTCCGTTTATTTACTTTTTTTTTTGTTTTTGTAGTTAACATTTTGTAGAGCTAGGCAGACGGATCAACTTCAAGGCTTACACTATAGAGCTTTAATCTTGGTAGATTTTGACATGTTTATTTTAGTTTTGTGGCATGTATATAGGTTATTTTGGGTTAATGATTTTGAATTTCTAAGTTGAAGTTGTAAAGTATTTTAATGGTTG
The DNA here is from genome assembly GCA_005393395.2 of Gossypium australe. Lineage (NCBI taxonomy): Eukaryota > Viridiplantae > Streptophyta > Magnoliopsida > Malvales > Malvaceae > Gossypium > Gossypium australe. Next base: position 63,208,096 of record CM016621.1, on the reverse strand, counting down.
ACATGTAATAGGTTAAATCTGTTACAGCCCAATTTCAGTGAAATCGGAATAGTGATTTAGTGACCACAAATTTGAGTCGAAAAGATAAATTATTTTAATATTGTTTCATGATTAGTGACATGATAGGAAGGTTATATAAAAATTTTGAAAAGAAAATTTTATCGATTATGTGTTTAATTAGAGAAAGGACTAAATTGCATAAAATGTTAAAGTTGAATTCTATTAGCTATAAGGATTAAATAGTTATGGAATTCAAAATTTGAGGTCCTTATATGGTAATTGGACCATTAAAAATAGATATTTTTGGTGAATCATCCATGGAAATTTAGAAAAGGGAAAGGACTAAATTGGAAATTGAATTAATTTAATTAATTAAAAGATGATAAAAGAAATATCATCTGATTTTCTCATCATCTTCCCCAAATAATCATGAAAGCCCTAGGAGAGAGAAAAGGAACTTTTCAAGTTTAATTGGATCCGAAAAGATCAAATAAAGAGTTGGATCGAAGAAAGGAAAAAGTTTTGGATTAGTAGTTTTCAAACACAAACGAATATCAAGGTAAGTTCGTGTAACTTAAATGAGTATGAAATTATGTTGAATTGAATGTTAAGTTTGAGTTATATGTAAATTATATTTATGTAAATGATAAAAATGCAAGAAATAGATACATGTTTGAAATTGAATGACAAGAGATTATATTCCGTTTGAACATTGGATTTCGCTGGATAAATGCGATTTCTCGAAATGAATGAGGTCCTGCATTACTGATGAGATTTAGCTCGAACGAGTAATCCTTTGACTCATTTCAGAAAGGATTTAGCCCGGACGGGTAATCCTGATATAAGTCTCTCAAGCATATGTTAAGGATCGGATTTAGCCTGGACGGGTAATCTAGATCAAACTCTTTAGAGAATATGTCATAAAAAGGATTTAGCTTGGACTAGTAATCCTGACTAAGCTCTATTGAGTATATATTGAAGACAGGATTTAGCCTGGACTGGTAATCCTGTTGCATAGATGTGGCTCAAGAGTGCGCTCTCTGAAATAATGCCTTATAGGTACCATTGAACATGAATTGACCGGAATTTCAATTATTCAACGGATAAAATAAATGACATGATATGAGTGATATGGGATGAAAAGAATAATGCATTGAAAAAATATGGCATGATGAGCCCATCTATGCTTATTTGATGTACATGAAAATTATACGGCTAACTTGTTTGATTGAGAGAATGTGTTTAGGCAAATTGCCAGTGTTATAGAAATCATGTTGTTGTATTTTTAATATTAATGAAAGTAAATGGTAAGTTTAATTCCAATTATATGAACTTACTAAGCATAAAATGCTTATTAGATTTTCTTTTCCCTCTTTTATAATGCTCGAAAGCTCGAGAAGGTTGGAGATTGGTCGAAGAACTCATCACACTATCTATGTAGCACCCCAAACTCGGCCTAGAAGTTAGGCCCAAATCTGAAATGTCACATTAAAGGCGTACTTCAAAACAATTTACTATTTAACCATTTAAGGCCCAAAAGCCCAAAACGAAAGTTTATTTCGAAAACCATATTAACACTTTAATAATTTTATGAAATTTCTTAAGTGGGTAGTTGAAACAATAATAATAACCCAAAATATAAATTCAATTAGGAGTTACATGGCCTTATCGCAATCCAATGGAAAAAATAAAGTATTTAAAACAAGATCATTTGAATAAATTAAAACATTTGAACAGCTTGTAGTGTGGCCATCTCCGAGTCCTCTCCCACGTCGAGCCATCTATTCAGGATTACTGAAACATTAAATTAAAGGGTGTGAGTTTCGAAACTCAGTGTGTACAACCCTTGGCAATCAAATCACATACAATTATTCACATTGGGCCTAAGCCCTATCAATATCGGTGGTACCTCATATCAAATCATATCGCATCGTATATAAACAAGATAATGCAAAACCCACCCCAAAAGTCCATCCGCTACACACACCATTTCCCTTCCAACCTTATGACTCCTGTGAGGTATTCTAGCTCGACCTACCCCTCCGCTACACACTAAAGGTAGCCCGGCTGTGGTACTACCGAACGTTGTAGCAAAACTGCTAATCATATATTGGGCTTAAAGCCTCTGGTGGATCCATACCATACGGCAATGCTATCCTCAAATCTTCCTCCGTACCATAATTCCCACCCATATGCATCCTAAGCAGAATACCATATGAATGCATCAAACACACAAGTAACATCCATAAACTTATATTCGTCACGTAGGGGTATTTTCGTCATTTCACTACCCAGGGGTATTTTCGTAATTCTACCCTATAGGGGTATTTTGGTAATTTGGCAAAATAGGGGTATTTTGGTAATTTTGCAAAATAGGGGTATTTTCGTACTTTTGCAAAATAGGGGTATTTTGGGTAATTTTGCAAAACATGGGTATTTTGATAATTTACAAATCTAGGGGTATCTTAGTAATTTACGAATATAGGGGTATTTTAGTAATTTTCAAATTATTAGGGTAATTGGTCCCTCTCAGGTTTTAGTTATGAACTTTGGCCCATCAACAAGTCATCACGGCTAAAGTGAACAGACACTACGCACCAGGTAGGATTCCAGAGAAGAGGAGGTGGGCCACTAGGACCGCTTAAGTACCAAGCTCTCCCTAGATCCAATCCTAGACATGTGTATGCCCGTTGCCACACCCTAACCCAGCGACTTGTTCACAGACATGTTTAATTAGATTAATTCTTATGAAATTTTAGAGTTGTTTAAATTAGGCCTAAAGTCCATTAACCCTGACATACTTGTCAACGTCCCCATAAGCCCACCAAGCCCATTTCATGTCCTTACAGCCCATTATGCCCAAATCTCATCATATGGCCTATTAGGCCCAAACAAATCCAGATCATATATCATGCATGACTAGTTCAATTCGTATTACCAACCAAACCATTTCATCAAACTTAGCCTCAGGGCCCACCGGGCCCATTTAGCCACTTTCAGCTTTTCAGCTTTTCGGCATTGCTGATATTGTGTGTGTAGTGTTTGTACACACCTGGTAACCTCGCGTGTTGCAAACCACTTAGTCACGAACCTACAATCGACATTACTAGCGATTAACCAAAGCTTTAACACACACTGACTAAAAACCGAAACCTCACCATACCCTTACCGTGTACCTCACGTTCTAGTAGCCCTTCCTTTGCTACTATTGGCGATTATCCTCTATATCTGCACCCAAACACCTATATCGTCAAAACCAAGTGACCCATATTGATCACAAGTCACCCCTATGAGCCAGAATAGATTCAGTCACTTATTAAAACTCTAACTGAATCGAGAATACTTACTACCTTGATAACAATCCTTACCTACCGCGCTTGCGATTGCTGAGCCTCACCCTTGTTAGTACATGGTAACGACAAAGAGGGGTTAGATAGCCCTTCGGCTTTTAATAAAACACACTAAAAATTCAACTAAGCTCTTACCGGAATCTTCTTTTGATCCTACAGCTTAAGTCCGGCTTTTGAGACTAGTAAGGTGACAGAGGCAATTCGGCAACACTAGGGGGAATAAGAAATAAAAGTGATTTGGCTAGAACCGAGTGGTGAACCAAAAGGGAATTTGAGAAGGGAGGATATGAAGGATTCGGTTTTGGCACACGAACCGTGAACCGAGTGGTGAACCAAAAGCCTCGAACCTTGGGCCTCCTTAACTGCTTAACACGCCACCTCATAGCTCCTATATGACACCACTTTCCACCAGACTACAAGCCCATCTGTGTCCCTTTTCTTCTCATAATCTGCTTATGAGACCTCCTACCTGAGACTAGGTTCCATTAAGTAAGAAAGAATAAATTTTCCCTATGGTCACCCCTAACTCTAAGGCCTCAAGTAATCCCGATACTATCTTAATATTATTATTCTAAGTGCTACTCATACATACCAACCTCAGTGCACAAAAAAATTTAAATTTTTGGGTTTTTTTGGGGCGTTACAACCCAATAGGCCCAAATCTACTAGGCTCAAATTCGGGGCGTTACAATTCTATCCTCCGTAAAGAAATTTTGTCCTCGAAATTTCCACCTAACTATTAACTGTACTACCCAAGTCTCACCATTATGCTTTCGTTGCACACTCTAATTCTAAAGCCAAAATAAACACTTAGTATACTATGGTAGGTTACACACGTCTTCGTCCCCTTGACGACGTGCTGCATAGACCAAAGCTGGCTGCCTCGCCTCAGCATAACCTGCATCTCTACCCGATACTCCACGACCTCGTTCATTAACATTATCGCCCCCTAGCTTGTTCGTGGGCCCTTGGTGGTTGTATACCACCCCTCTGGGGCTGAAAATTGCCTCCACCATCGGCTTGCTCTTGATCTAGCCTTCTCGGGCACTGCCTAACCCTATGTTCCATCGATCCACAGCCAAAACATGCTCCCGTCTTCCTCCAACATTCCCCTGGATGCCTTCTCCCACATTCTGCACAACGTGGTACTCCGTTATTAGCAGTAGCAACATGGGCTACATCTCTAACTGGCCCATTCACTCTGGCCCTCCTCATGGGCCTTTGTCCGACTCCCATAGGTTCCATATTTCACTTGTTATTACCCTTTTCTTTCTCTCAATTGCGGCGCTCCACGCTCTTTACCTCCTCTGCTATTTTTGCTTTCTCCAACAAAACCGAAAAATCTCGCTCCCTTTGTAGAGCTATTAGCACCCTAAGGCTGTCCCGTAACCCATCCTCGAATCGTACACACCTTTCATACTCAGTTGCTATTATCCCTTTGGCGTATCGACTGAGGTGCAAAAACTCAGCCTCGTACTCTGCAATTAACTTATCTCCCTAAGTCAGACTCAAAAACTACTTCCTTCGGGCATCCACATTGGCTGCTCCAATGTATTTCCCTTGAAATGCCAACTTGAAGAATTCCCAATTGGTCTGCTCCGGTTGGTTTCCCTCCTTTATGGTCAACCACCACCGATAGGCTTCTTCCCTGAGTAGGGATGTTGCTCCTTTCAACTTTTGTTCAGCCGTGCAATCCAGGTCATCCATTATTCTTTCAGTAGCTTCCAACTAATACTCCGCCAAATCCGGGGCCACACCTGCTACTCCTTTGAAAATCTCAACCCCATTAGCTCAGAGTCGCTCTACAATCGACCCACAACTCCCTGTACCATTATTGGGCCCAAAGACCCTTTCCAAGATTCTCAACATGGCCTGCGATACGGCATCTTCTGTAGCTGCAACCCGTTCATTTGCTCCTCTTTCAGCTACTGGTGAGGCCGGAGCCTCCCCTACTCCTACATTGGGCATATGGCCGGACTCAGACGATCCTGCCCTAACACCTCCATGGTCTCTGCCGCGGCCTCTTCCACCTCACCTAGTGCTCATCGTTACGTAGTTCTGAATTAAGAATTTTATGAAATTAGTACTTAGTTCCACTTGTTTAGGGCACATGTCTTATGTGAGTAACAACAATTTTCTTAAAGTTATTCTGCGATCGAGGATTCACTACAGGCTTAGGTTCCCTACGGGCTTTAGTCTCTAAAAGGATATTTTAAGTAGCCAAATATCTACATAGTTCAACAATTTAAGCACATGTAGTACAAAGAACTTACTTGGCTAGACGTCGAGGCTCGGTGAACCACACTTTAAGAATCCTGAAAAAACGTCTTAATTTACTTATTTTAAAACCCAAAACATAAGGCCCATTTCACAGCCCAAGCTTTGCAGGTGGGCTCTAATACCACTAAATGTAACACCCCAAACCCGGCCTAGAAGTTAGGCCCGAATCTGGAATGTCACATTAAAGGCGCACTTCAAAACAATTTACTATTTATCCATTTAAGGCCCAAAAGCCCAAAACAAAAGTTTATTCCAAAAACCATATTAACACTTTAATAATTTTATGACATTTCTTAAGTGGGTAGTTGAAACAATAATAATAACCCAAAATATAAATTCAATTAGGAGTTACATGGCCTTATCGCAATCCAATGGAAAAAACAAAGTATTTAAAACAAGATTATTTGAATAAGTTAAAACATTTGAACATCTTGTAGTGTGGCCATCTCCGAGTCCTCTCCCACGTCGAGCCATCTATTCAGGATTACCTAAAACATTAAATTAAAGGGTGTGAGTTTCGAAACTCAGTGTGTACAACCCTTGGCAATCAAATCACATATAATTATTCACATTGGGCCTAAGCCCTATCAATAACGGTGGTACCTCATATCAAATCATATCGCATCGTATATAAACAAGATAATGCAAAACCCACCCCAAAAGTCCATCCGCTTCACACACCATTTCCCTTCCAACCTTATGACTCCTGTGAGGTATTCTAGCTCGACCCACCCCTCCGCTACACACCAAGGGTAGCCCGGCTGCAGTACTACCGAACGTTGCAGCAAAGCTGCTAATCCTATATTGGGCTTAAAGCCTCCGGTGGATCCATACCATACAGCCATGAGATCCTGGATCCATACCATACGGCCATGCGATCCTCAAATCATCCTCCGTATCATAATTCTCACCCATATGCATCTTAAGCAGAATATCATATGAATGCATCAAACACACAAGTAACATCCATAAACTTATATTCGTCGCGTAGGGATATTTTCATCATTTCACTACCCAGGGGTATTTTCATAATTCTACCCTATAGGGGTATTTTGGTAATTTGGCAAAATAGGGGTATTTTGGTAGTTTTGCAAAATATGGGTATTTTGGTACTCTTGCAAAACAGGGGTACTTTGGGTAATTTTGCAAAACATGGGTATTTTGATAACTTACAAATCTAGGGGTATCTTAGTAATTTTACAAATATAGGGGTATTTTAGTAATTTTAAAATATAAGGGTAATTGGTCCCTGTCGGGTTATAGTTATGAACTTTGGCCCATCAACAAGTTCTCGCGGCTAAAGTGAACAGACACTACGCACCAGGTAGGATTCCAGAGAAGAGGATGTGGGCCACTAGGACCGCTTAAGTACCAAGCTCTCCCTAGATCCAATCCTAGACATGCGTATGCCCGTTGCCACACCCTAACCCAACGACTTGTTCACAGACATGTTTAATTAGATTAAGTCTTATGAAATTTCAGAGTTTTTTAAACTAGGCCTAAAGTCCATTAACCCTAACATACTTGACTACGTCCCCATAAGCCCATCAAGCCCATTTCATGTCCTTACGGCCCATTAGGCCCAAATCTCATCATATGGCCTATTAGGCCCAAACAAATCTAGATCATGTATCATGCATGACTAATTCAATTCGTATTACCAACCAAACCATTTCATCAAACTTAGCCTCAGGGCCCACCCGACCCATTTAGCCACTTTCGGCTTTTCGGCATTGCCGATATTGTGTGTGTAGTGTTTGTACACACTGGTAACCTCGCGTGTTACAAGCCCCTTAGTCACGAACCTACAATCGACATTATTAGCAATTAACCAAAGCTTTAACATACACTGACTAAAAACCGAAACCTCACCATACCCTTACCGTGTACCTCACGTTCTAGTAGCCTTTCCTTTGCTACTATTGGCGATTATCCTCTAGATCTACACCCAAACACCTATATCGTCAAAACCAAGTGACCCATATTGATCATAAGTCACGCCTATGAGCCAGAATAGATTCGGTCACTTATTAAAACTCTAACTGAATCGAGAATACTTACTGCCTTGATAACAATCCTTACCTACCGAGCTTGCGATTGCTGAGCCTCACCCTTGTTAGGACATGGTAATGACAAAGAGGGGTTAGATAGCCCTTCGGCTTTTAATAAAACACACTAAAAATTCAACTAAGCTCTTACCGAAATCTTCCTTTGATCCTGCGGCTTAAGTCCGGCTTTTGAGACTAGTAAGGTGACAGAAGCAATTCGGCAACACTAGGGGGAATAAGAAATAAAAGTGATTTGGCTAGAACCGAGTGGTGAACCAAAAGGGAATTTGAGAAGGGAGGATATGAAGGATTCAGCTTTGGCACACTTAGAAAAAAAATGTTTGCCTCTCACAAGTGAAGAAATTCGGCTAGCAGGAAAGCAAAAATTCGGCATTAACCTAGGAACTTAATTCGACACTCATATATATAGCCCCTAGTCGAACTTCCCTTCCCTCAGAGTCCAATTCGGCACCACTATATCCACCTCCCAATCCCTATCTTTTTTCCCTTATCTGCACCTTAAATTTCTCTCCTGAACACTCTATTTCAAAGTCCCCTCCATCGCCAACTCCTTCTGTCCAGGCACAAAAATAAAACTCCTTAATTTCCCCTCCTAAGCCTCGAATCTTGGACCTCCTTAACTGCTTAACACGCCACCTCATAGCTCCTATATGACGCCACTTTCCACTAGACTACAAGCCCATCTGTGTCCCCTTTCTTCTGTTAATCTGCTTATGAGGCCTCCTACCTGAGACTAGGGTCCATTAAGTAAGAAAGAATAAATTTTCCCTATGGTCACCCCTAACTCTATGGCCTCAAGTAATCCCGATACTATCTTAATATTATTATTCTAAGTGCTACTGATACATTCCAACCTCAGTGCACAAAAAAATTTAAAGTTTCGGGTTTTTTTGGGGCGTTACAACCCAATAGGCCCAAATCTACTAGGCCTAAATTTGGGGCGTTACAATGTACCCGTTGATTTTGGTATAAAAAGCAAACTAGTTTTGACATAATGGCATGTATAGGCTAAATTGACTAAATTATGGTTTGTAAATGATGAATGTAATCTAGTCATTAAAATGGCTAGTAGTGGCTGGTTTTAGTATTTTAAGGTTATGTTATAATAACTATTTTTGAAGTGAGACTGTTAAGTATGTATATCCAAGTTTTGCATGGCATGTAGACTAAGCAAAGGTAAGTTTATAAGTATGAATGCATGTGATAATATATCATATTGGATATTGGAATTTGGCTTGGAAATTTGCTTGAATTGGTTGGTATATGTTGGTTTGTTTTGGTGTAGGTTAATGGCCAAGTTTGGGTGAGAAATAAAGCTAGGAAATAACTTTATTTTGTCCACATGGGTAGGCACACGGGTGTGTGTCTTGACTGTGTGTGACACACGGCCTGGTACATGGGCATGTGGTCTGGCCATGTGTCCACTATATCTTAAAATTTAAAAACAGAATGCTCAAAATTGAGCACACGGGCAGAGACACGGGCGTGTGCCTCAGCCGTGTGAGAGACACGGCCTCAAACACGGGCGTGTTTCTTGGCCGTGTGAAAACTGCACCTATTTTAGGAAAAATAAATTAACCACATGGCCTAGCACATATAACAGCCCGATTTTGGGGCTAGTCAGAACAGTGGTTTCATGACCACTAAGCTAAGGTTAGGGAAAATTATTTTGATTTTATTTTATGTGTTATGGTGTTAATATATGGCTATGTGGAAATTTTGGTGCTTTAATTTTAGCAATAGCTTGCTTAATTGTGAAAAAAGACTAAATCGCATAAGGTGCGAAAGTTCTATTTTATAAGGTAGGGGTACCTAATAGCTATAGAATGTAATTTGGAGGTTTTAAAGTGCAATTAGGCCATTTTGAACTGTAATGCCCGGGCATAGGGTGCATAGGGGACAAGAGCATTTATTTTAGTCAAATTAGGTGATAGTTGGTGACTAATTGACTAAAATATGTTAAAATAAGAAAAGGCTATCATCTTTTTCTCTTCTCTTCTTCTTCCACCAATTTTTTACATTCAAAGAAGGGTTTGAAAGCTTGAAAATTTCACCTACATCTCATCTTTGCAAGTAAGTCCTTTTGATGATAATTTTTGATGATTTTTGTGTTTTTGGAGTCCCCAAAGCTTAAGCTAGCTAATGAGGGGACTAATTTGTGAAATGGTTGAAAGTCTACGGACTTGCCATGAGAATGGTCATGTTGTTAGCTGAGTTTTTATGGAAGAAAATGAATGTTAGGGAGATGAGAAACAACTTTTGTGAAAGGTTTTAGCATGAAAACACCTAATTAGGACTTAAATGCAAAGAATGAATTTGTGTCATAAATGTATGAAATAGATGGAATTGTGGGTAGTTATAAGAGGATTAAATGGTCAGCTAGGTTTTTTTAATAAGAAAGTATGATGAAAAATGATTTACGAGCCTATGGGCAAAATCGTAATTTTGCCATAGTACAAGGGCAAAATGGTCATTTTTGCCTAAGTGTAGATTTTGATGCATTATGACCATAGAATGATCTAAATGAATGAATTTTATTGTTATAGATCAAGAAGAGCGCATAATTAACCTTGATCGGGAAAAAGGCAAGGTTACGGATTAAACCGTTAGTTGACGCGTTTTGCACCGAGGTAAGTTTATGTGTAAACGATGCATTATATATATACATTGTTGTTGCTAATTAGTGCATGGTACAATTGAGAACATGTATGATTCAAGTGGATAGAATGTGGTAGTTATTGAATAACTCTAGTATAAATGATGGAATGGATATGTAAGTGTGTTATATCAATACTTAACGGTGGGCTAAGTGCCATACCACCTTAATACTTATTTACGATGGGCTATGTGCAATACCATCATCTATTTATCATTTGGTGGGCTATGTGCGATACCACCGTATCAAACCTCTTTGGTGGGCTATGTGCGATACCACCCTAATAAAGAATGATGGTGGGCTAAGTGCGAAACCACTGAGTAATTTGATTATGAATAGTTGACTAAGAAATTGTGATGTGTAGTATTATGTGACATTGTGATGCTAAGTACAGGGAGGCATGCTAATGAATGTATACATTAAGCTTGTGATGTGTTGGGAATATGGTAAGGGATAAAATGAGTAAGCATGAATGTGAATGTGGATTGCTTTTGTTTAGTGTAATGCTATTTAGCGTTTAGCATATACTATAATGCTAATTGTTTACATGTAAACTTACTATGCTTAAAGCTTACTCCCCCTTTCTGTTCCCTTGTTTTATAGAGTTTAAGAGCTGAGCCGGGATACACTGATAACCAGAAGATCGCCCACACTATCAGATCACCTCGGTATATCTAGACTTAGTGAGTTTGTACATGGCATGTATAGGGGCTAGATTAGTTAGATTATTTTGTTTTTTGGCCAAAAATGTGTTGACCCCTTATTAAGATAACTATTTTGTATATTGCCATAGTTGATGGCTCACCTTGTCATTTATGAAAATATAAATTCATTCATGGAAGTTCATATTGCAAATTATGAGTTGTTTATTGATATGTTGAATGGATTCATGTGGTGTGAAATAGAGGGGTGCAAAGAGCTTAGCAAATAGCCTTGTTCTTGTCTACATGGGTGGGTACACGGGCACGTGTTTAGGCCGTGTGTGACACACGGTCAGTCCATAGGTGTGTGCCCAGGCCGTGTGAAGTTTGCACCTTGAACTTGGAATTTAAATCGCCATAAGATTGAAGCACACGGGCGTGCGATAGGCCGTGTGGATTAATCAGAGGTGACCACGGGCCAGCCATATGGGCGTATGCCCAGGCCATGTGGTTCAAGTCATTGTCGACCACGGGCGTCGAACACGGGCATGTCATTTTTCCCTACGGGCATGTGGACCCTATTTAGTTAAAATTTTCTTAAGTGTATAAAAGTTTCCAAATTATCTCTGAAATCTTTTGGGAGCAGGTTTAGGGCCTCGTAAGTCCATTATAAGGACGATAGACACATGAATGGAAAAGGTTTTAATTTGAAATGAACTTAATAGCCAAAGTTGTATAATTGTGCAAGTTAAGTATGGTAACGCCTCGTACCCGGTTCCAGCGTAGAATACGGGTAAGGGGTGTTACAGCACACGGGCATGTGGCAGGCCGTGTGATACAAGTCAGAGAGTTACACGGGGTAAGACATGGCCTGTAGGACGGGCGTGTCCCTAGACCACACGGGCGTGTGAGCCTTGCACTTAAGAAAAATTTTAAAATTTCACGAAAACTTCTCAATGACTCCGAATTAGTCCCAATCTGTTTCTACTGTTCATATTGGGCATCGAAGGTCCATTCAAGGGACATTATGGTTGTTTTCGAATATGAATAATATTTTGACACGATTTATCTGTAATTATTTTGTAATTATTCTATAATGCTCTGAAACCCTATTCAGATGACGGGTACGGGTTAGGGGTGTTACAAAATCTAATGATTTCCTTGGGTATGTATTTGATACATGATGAAAGCATGTTTGGAAATGGTGTGCTTGATCTTAGATGATGAAATGGTTGGGAAAATGATTAAACTTACGATGAAATGTTTGGTATTTGTGTTAGTTGATTGTTGTGGAATATGAAATTGTGATGTAAAGATGTTTCATGGATTTGTTAAGTTGTGAGTATATATCTAAGTGATTGTGTGTTTGTGATTTATGTGTGGTTAATATTGGTAAGAGTTGAGGCATGTCTTAGGTTGATGGAAAGGTAAGCTTTGAATGGTATTTATGGTGAAATGCATATTGGTGTAAACATGTTCATATGCTTGTATGAATGAATAGGTTGTATAATTTGAATTTTTTGTGATGGTTTCATGTTGGTTCATTGGTTAGGCACTTAGGTTGGGTGATTTAAGTTGTGTTTTATCATTTTTTTTTACCTATTTGAATAGTTTGAAGTATGATTAAATGCTTGCTTGTAGGGTAATGAACTTAATGATGTGTAACTTGATTGGAAAGGCACTTAAAGGTACACACAGCCTGATTCACGGTCTGCTACACGGTCAAGTGCCATACACAGGTAGATGGCATGGTCATGTGGTCTGTTGATTTAGATGAGAATTAGGTTCACACGACCATAGTGAGTTACCCGGCCTAACAACACAATCATGTGACCCTAGATTACAAGACATTAGTTTATTACACAGTTTGGGGACATGACTATGTGGTTCATCTTTACACGGCCTTAACTTGTCACACGGTCTAGCCACATGGCCGTATGACCCTTGTTTGGTATTTTTACCACATTTTTCTAAAATGTTTCAAATTAGTCTTTAATTTGTTCCAAATTGTTATAGAGCTTCCGTAAGCTCTATTTAACCCCGATAACAAATGAATAACACATTTTTTAATTAAATGTTTCATGAATGATTACCGTTTAGTGAAATTTGAATTGCTATAGCATGATTCTATTTTGTTTTGAGAGATATCATCTTATAACCCTAATCCGGTGATGGAGATGGGTGAGGGGTGTTGCATTTATAGTGGTGGTTCCCCATTAAAAAAACCCACCAAAACATGTCCCACTACCTCACATACAAAGTGAAAGTGGAGCAAAATGTTGGAATGGTAGCAAACGTGGGGTTATTCCCATGAACCATAAGCACGTCCAACATAACATACTTTATAACTATGGATGTTTCTATTGTAAGTGAAAAACTATTATAGAGGGTTAAAATAAAACATTAAAAATCTATTCTTTTAGAAACTTGGATATTATAGAAAAATGCTATTATAGTAGGTAACTATTATAGAGAGGGCTAACTGTATATGAAAAAAGTTTGTACAAATTAAGTTATGTTAGGGGACGCTCCGTTGAACACTCGGAAAAAAATATGTATATCAAAGTTTCTAATATTATATCAATGCCAAAATTTCTAACTCTTTAATTAGAAATTTTGATGGGTAAATTACACCCAGGTCACCTAACTATAGGTCCATTTATTTTTTGGTCATCCAACTATCAATTTTTTTAAATAGGTCACCCAACTAAATAAGATTTTTTTTTTTGGTCCACTTTCGTTAATTGCACTAACGGGAGGGTGACATGGCAGTTAAAAATCATTATAATAATGAATTTAGCCCTAAACTTTTACATATTATATCGATTTAGTTCTAATCTTAAATTAACTCTTAAAATTTACAGATGGTCTCAATTTGATCCTAATTCTAAAAAAATTCAAACATATATAATACATAAACATTTTTAAATATATATAATAATAAATTTAAAACTTATATTAACATTTATTTTAATATTAATACTAAATAAAAATAATTATATTGATATTAAATAAAATTAAAAACCCTCCCCTCTCCCTCCCGCCATTGTCCTCTCTAGAGGATAATTATTATTATTTCCAAGGCGGCAAAGTAGAACTTGAAGAAGAAGGAAATGCATATTCCTCCATGGCGTAAAGTTGAGTATGTCAGTGCCAAAATGGCTCTCTCCTTATAACCGAGCCACATTTACCTCCTTCACCTACTTTGACACCCACACAACGTGTTCACTACAATGGAATAGTCATTTTGTAGGAATGGAATAGGATTATAATGAAATTAAATAGGCATAACAGTGGTTTGGTTGGATGGAATGAAATGAGTATTGTAATAATATTCATATATTTGGTTGAGAGGAATAGATATGTAATAGCAAAAAAAAAAAAAAGAAGAAAAGAATACTCGAATGACGAATATGCCCTTTAATATTTTAATTTATTTTCACATCAATTTAATATTAAAGAATAATATTTTCTATCAATAGAATAATATTTAAATTAAAATATTAAAATATTATTTATATTAAATTATATTAAAATATTTTATATTAAATTATAAAATTTGGAAATAATATTAAAAGATTTTTTATTTTTATATTAAAATATTTAAAATAATTTATATTGAATTAAATTAATAATTTATATTAAATTATATTAAAATATTTAAAATATTTTATTTTATATTTTTTGAAATTTAGAAATAATATTTTCTATTAAATTATATTAAAAGATTTTTTTTTTATTTTCTCCATCTTCTTCATATTTGTTGGTCCCCTCTCTCTCCCCAAATTTATCTTCATCTTCTTTTCCAACATTGTTCCAGAATCCAACAAACCACCGTTGTTGTTATTGCCTTCCGTATAGTTAGCCACCAAGATGAATTTATACAAAATTTACCTAGAGCTTTTCTTGATCTCCTTTTTCATATTTTCCATTTTGGTTTTCATAAAAATCTTCCAAAAGCCTAGATCTACAGAGCTTTTATATCAAAGTTGCTCTTTTTTTTGGGGGGGAGGGGTGGGGGTTATTTTGTTTACTAGTATTGTTAAAGAGTGCTATTGTCAAAATCCATCATCTCAGCATCTAAATAACATAACAAACCATGATCGACTTTTAAGAGTTCAATTACAATAAAAAAACTCATTTACACATATACAAAAACTGGCAATATTAGTATGACATACTTCCATGTCAATATATCATCCTACAATTACATATAAAATATTATATTACTCCACCACCACACCCATTTACACATACAAAAAGTGAACCTACAATTACATACAAAAAGTTATATTAGTTCACCACCACATCCATTTACACATACCAAAAGTGACAACCCTTTATGGTATACAAAAAGTTATATTCATCCACCATCACAACCACATCTTTAATGTGTAGAAATAAATTTTTTCACCATGCTAATCACATAGAAGGTGGTAGACTTAGGGAAACGAGCATTTACGTTGGATGATTAGGAATTTTGATCAATGCCTCAATTCACTTATCATCTATTAAACCTTCATTTCACCTAAAGACATATAGAGAATTTGTACCTTTTCTTGAATGACCATTTCTGACTTCTCTTGAATGAGCTTTTTGGAGGCAATGCTCCTACTTAATTCAAGGCCATCTGTCCTTATATTATCCCCCAATAACGTGGCAACATCGATAAGTGAGGTAGAAAATTTTGGTTCACTTGCCTTAGAACTCTTTTTCTTCTTATTTGAAAATGTAGAATCAACTTTGTTTGGATTAGATGATTGTAATTGTGTAGCTCAGACATCCATCTCATCTAAGGAAGCATCAACTTCGCATCCATTGTCATTGCTTCCTTCTTCAGGATTCCTTTGATTAGCAACATCTTCAGTATGTAATTCTTCAAAAATATAAGTAGTTGTTTGAGCATCTTCCACTTTGGCTCAATATTTTGCGTATATGGAAGTAAGTTGCTCATAATAAGGGAAACTTCGAGTTCTGAATTGTCTGGCTTCTTTATGACTCTATAAAAAAAATTTCTTAAGTACTATATGGATATAAGTAATTCAAAACAAGAAAAAATACAAAAAAAAAATCTTACACTTATATATGAGTCACACACTCATCTTCAGCAATAACCATCTGCCTATGCTTGTCCAAACCAAAGCCGCTATTGTATTTTCCTCTGAGCATGTCGTAAATAATTGCCCAATCCTTTTTTTGTGTCCTAATCCTTGATTTAAGATTAGGTTTAGCCTTTAGCATTGCAGGAGGTAAAAAATTTTCCATCATTCTTTCCAATTCAAGTAAATAACCAGCCTTGAATCCTGTATTTGCATTAGAAGTTCCAACATTGTGCAAGCCTACCATACATGAAATCAGTGCAACATCTTTTTTCGAAACTCATTTCCTTTTGGTTCCTCTAGAATTTTGGGAAGAATTTGTAGTTGATTGTAAAAGTCTGACATACTTTTAAAGAAAATTTTACACAATCAATTAATGCAAGTCTAGTACAATACAAAATATCCATAAACACAACATCAAAGATAAAAAAAATAACATAAAGTCTTTCAAACAACCCTTTCAGCCCCATTAGTTTCGAAATGCTTGCCATGCATTGAACATTTGATTTGCTAGTTCCATCCTCCAATTTTCCCAGGCATCAGTTGGATGAATATTGATTATATTAGGTTCATCATCCTCTACCACATTACTATTTAAACCTTCTCTCAGTGTCACTTCAATAGGATCAAGACTATTTCAGTTTGAATAAAATTATGAAGCAAGCAACAAGCAATAATGATTCGGTTGTGCACATTCACAAGATAAAATGATGGACTCCTAAGTATACCCCATATAAGTTTTAATAAATCAAAACATCTTTCAATAACATTGCATGCTGATGTATGTTTTGAAAAATTCTTCTAAAGTACTTGGTTGGTGACCTTGGCGCCATTCATTCAAATGATATCTTTGTCCCCTAAAAGGTGTAAGAAATCCCTTACAATTTGTGTAACCAGCATCAACTAGATAATAACAATCTATATTAAGAAAAGACTATTTATCAATCTATTGTTTTCAATATTAGTCTAATCTAAAAAAATAATTCAACTTCCTCCATGTCTATGCTTTACCGTGAGGAACATTTTTAATCCATGTCTCCTAGTAATGGCATCTCGAAGAACTCATCCATCAGCAACAGAACCTTTCCAACCAAGAGGAACATAAACAATTTTTTTATCATGTGTACAAACACCTAACATATTTGTTGTTATGTCACCTTTTTGAGTTCAGTATCTAGATTTTGTTGGATCGTCGATACACCCCATGGTGCAGCGATCATGGATCCATGTATGAGGAACAAATCGGTTGAAAAAGAGTTGAAGATATACCTTTAGGATCTAATTTCTTTCACAATGTCGGTTCCAAGCTGCAACCAAAAAAATATCAGCCTCTACATAGTCCACCCATCAACAACAAACAACAGAACTCTTTGATCTTTTCAGAGAGAATTTTCACAAAAAATGGCTGTTAGACCTTTCTGATTTTCTTTTCTTTTCTTGGTAACCCTAATACACTAAGGGATTATATTCCTTTTATTAATTTGACCTAATAAAAACAGAATAATTATCTTTTATTTTTTAGAGAAACATATGGAAAACATATTAAAAAAATTATATTCTTTCCAAAAGAATATCAACTTCCATGTCTTTTTATTTTTGACCGAAATTATTATAACTATTATATTAATAATTTCAGTAAACTATATTCAGCTAATATTTTATATGAATCAAATTCATATATTAATTTTAACTATGTTCTCTATTTATGTATAACAAATTTGTACATATAATGTGTTCAGAATTTAACTGTCAAATTAAATTAATTTAGCAATTAATTTAATTCATGTAACAGCTAAACACAATACTAATTGTATTTGGATTATGTAACAACCTAAAATTAGGGGTCTGGCATTTTTGCACTATTGCATGTGTTGGGCTAGTTTAGCTTGTTTTTTGGTGTGTTTGGGGGTCCTAGAGAGGCTCGGGTTCGAGCCCAAGCCCTAGGAAAATTTTGGTTTTTGGGAAGGACTGTTAGAAGCAAGACTAAAGAAAATTTGTTTGTGTTTTGCTAACACAAGAGAGCATATGGCAAGGGGGTTGTGGTGTCAATGAGAGAGCTTGAAGGGAAGGGGTTCGAATCCCACTTGTGCCAAGTTAAAGGTTTTATTTTTGTGTTAGCTGAATGGAGGAAGAAGAGTTCGATTAGGACTCTGCAAGGGAGAGGGGAGACTTTGTCAAACCATTTGAATGAGAGGAGGAGAGGAATTTGAGAAGAGAATCGTGGAGTGAATCAAGGTGTAGGAGAGTTGTGCCATGAGTGAGGACTCCATCTATGCATTTTCGGCTAGGGAGAAAAATGAAACATTTTGGGTAGTGTTTTAGCCGAAATTCCATTTGGTTTCCTGAGCATTTTCGGTTTTGTTTTCTTTGTTGGGAACATTTCGGGTCAATTCTTTCTTGCAATTTCCCGCTGGCCGAATGCATTTTCTCCATCTCTTCTCCAAATTTGAAGTCATTTTCTACTATTCTTGGCTAATAGCCAAACCCCCTCCTACTCACCTATTCTCTCATTTCATCCACTTCTTCTCTCTTCTTAGGTCAAGAGCCACCCTAAACTACTTTGATTTCCTTTAGCTTATTTCTTGGTAGCTTGAAGCTTGATGTTTTCCTTTTGGATGCCAAATCTCTTCTTTCCATTTGGCTTCTCTCTGATCAAAGGTAATGTTTCTTTCCTCTTTATTCTCTTTCATCTCTTTTACTTCTCCTCAAAACCGAAGCACTCAATCTCAATTCTTTATGGTTTAAGCTGAATCCACCCACCCTCTGCCATCGCAAATCCAACCTCTAAGGTGCTTCTTGGTGCAGACTGCTTCGTGATCTTTTCCAAGTGTTGGTAAGTTGGAGCATGGCCAATTAGGGGTGGAAGTTCCTTTTATCTCGTTGAGTTCGTTAGGGCCGAAAGGCCGCTTCTCTTATTACATTGTATAGTTTTTCTAGTGCGATCTTTTCGATAGGGGCACGGATCTTTGAGCGGTAGAAGGTGGACCGAATACCCTCTTAAGAAGGGAGGCTAATTTTTGTTAGTAAGTTAAGCCTATAGTCATAGGTATTCACATTTTGGGATTATCGAACAGGAAGACTAACTGAGGGCCAATTATGTTCTTAGGTGCTTCAGGGAGTAACGTGATCCATATTCCAAATCAGGTGTGTAATCTCACACCCCTCTGGATGAATGCTTACAATGTTCTGTGACTCGGCCAAAATTCGAAAAACCGGCATTTGTGACCACTCGAGCGTGTGAACGCTCGTAGTGGTAAATTGAAATACGAATAATGACAGTAAGTCATTGAGAGTGTCACAAGCTCTCGTGAAACTGAGGCTGTAACGGGCCTGATCGAGCCGAAACGGGCCAAATGGGCCCAATGGGCCATCCGACCCACTTGGGTAAAATTGTTGAAAAACTATCAAATGATAGGTTCAATTGTGAAACCTGCAAATCTGAGACCGAAACCATGCGTATTGGGCCACACGAGCGTGAGTGAAGAAGGGCAAGGCCCGCTCGTAAAGCTCTTTCGTCGAGTGCGCGATCATGAGGCGACAAAGGCCGTTAAATGCAAAATTACCAAAATACCCCTGGAAGTGTAAATTACCGAGATACCCCTAGAGGGTAAATGACCATTATACCCTTGATTATGGTTGGTTATCATATATATGCTTTATTTGCACTTTTGTATGTATGATGCATTGCATTTATATTATGTTGCACGGGGTGGGTTTGATGATCAGAGGAAGTGTATTCTGGTGGCTCTGCCACATTCTGTATAGTGGTCATGCCACGTATATTCTGTTATTCTGGTGGCACCGCCATAAATTCTGTGATTTGCAGCTTGTCTGCCATATTGGTGTGTAGGGCTAGGTGGGTTGACTTGGTCCTCACAGGTGTGTAGGGCTGGTACGGGTGGTGTGTAGGGTTGGATTAGGCTGGCTTGCATTCTCTGTTTGCATTATCATGTTTATGGGGCTAAGGCCCAGATTGTCACTCAATAGGGCCTTGGCCCAGTCTGCTTCTATATGGGCTCGGGCCCAGTTAGTGACCGATTAGGGGATTACACACTGAGTTCGCGTAACTCATCCCTCTGCTTTAACCGTGCAGGTGATCTCCAGTGTTAGAGGATTTGGGGCTGCGGAGGACTCTGTGGTGGCCATACATCGGAGTACTTCTCACAAACTTTAGTAAATTTCAGTTTAGCTTTATTTTAAGATTATTTATTTTGGGTTAATATTTTGTAATAAAGCCTTTGGAATAAACTTTCATTTCAATTATGCTTAAACTAGAAATGATTAAACTCTGGGTTTTCCTAAAACGACAAATAACTGTTTTCAAAATATCACGTTTCCGCAACTCATTGAATTTGATTTCCCTATAAACAAAGTTTTCGAAAATAATAATAGCAACGTTTTTACAAGAAAACCACTTAAACAAATTTGAATTTTGCAAACAACAAGGTTCGAAATTTTCAAAAAGAATACGAGGTTTTAGCGAACACGCAGTTTTTAAACAACCTTTCTATGTGACATACTGGATCCGGCCGTAACGTCCAGGCCGGGTCTGGGGTGTTACAGATTATGTTTGCTTCAACCATAGGGTGTGACCCTATAGGCTCTTGTAACATTGATAGTAATACTAGAACATTTCTAATGTCACAAGCAATGAGTGGCATCTAGCAATATATCACTGCTACCCAAGTTATATGAAGTCGTGATTCGACACAACCTTTCTGTGATAAATTTTTCATGTATTATATTATTTTATCTTTTATATCTAGATTGGACACAAGTCATTGTATAGTCCAATATCATATTTCTTGATATTCTGAGCATACTACAATAAACAAATAAGTGTAATATCTCATATCAATTTATTTGAGCATGGCCATGCATTTCTAGTCTCACTCCATCGAACGGCCTAAGATATTGCTCCCATTATGTGGGAGAGACAAATCCTATCTTGATCAATCATATCCCACTACATAGATTGTAGTATATCTAACATTAGTTTTTATAGTATAACCTGTTATAGTAGACGTTTGACTTTATCAATATATATGACTCACGATGTTGGGACAATGATGATCTCAAGTCTGAGGATCATATACATAGTTATCACTATGAGTAATGTTGTGACTATTACATAATAATCCAAGAAACATACTCATAGCGGGTCAATCCAGTATGTTGTTCTCTAACACATACTCGTGTATTGATTTTGACATCCATTTGTCAATGATAAAGCTTTATCATCAATTAACTATACATTAGTCTCAATGTATTATTATTGACCAAGCCCACAATAATACTTGACTAAAGACCTTTTAAAAATAATCATATTATTCTCAGGACTTATATTATTAATCAATTTATTTACACACACAGAAAAAGAATCTGAAATAACAATAGCAATGCATTATACTAACAAACAATATAAAATGAGTATGTGATTACAATTATCCCATGATTGGTCGGGCATACTCTAACAAATTTATCAACTGATGGAACCCTAATCTTAATATATGTTCCATCTAAAGCACCTACACAATTCTAAAAATAAAGTAATAGGTCAAGTTAGGATTATCTATTGAAATCTAAATCAAGTGAGTTATTTCTAAATAATATATATAGCCACTCCAATACCTTGAACCATTTCCACCTTGTGTCTATAGAATTAGCTGGCACTGGCTTTAGCTTTTTAAATAACACATCTTGTAAGTGTATCACACCATTTAATACATTGTGGAATTATCTACTAACAATTTCCCCAGACCTATTAAAGTGGACAATTCAATTTTTAACATGATGAGCAATAATATGTAAGAACATTGCCACTTGTTCATCTACAAGCATGTTCCTTGATGACTTCAATCCTCCTAAAGTTTGTAACATCTCATATAATTTAAAAAAGGTAGATCTATTCATCCTAACTTGTTCAATACAGGTCTCGTCACTAGCATGTGCAAGTTGCTTCACATAATCTCTTTGAGCATAAAAATCTAAAATGTATGATCTAATCCTTGGTCTATAAGTTTGTAGGCTAGAGACGACACCCAACATAACTAAGAACCAACTCGCAACTATACACATTGGAAACCATACTATAAATGCAAGACCAATTCTTTTTTGCCTCTCACTTTGTACTATTAAAGGTAAACGAGCCATTATTACAAGATATTAAAGTGTTACATATCTTCAAATCATAGTATAAATTAATCTCAAAACAGGATGTAATGCATAAATTTAAATTATGAATAAAGAATGAGAATTAAGCAACAGACGAATGTGATGCATATATTTGATCAATAATTTGATAAGTAACTTGCATATATCTTCAAAGCACACAATGCAAAGCTAAAACATTGGGTATAAACTCATGTACACACTAACTATTGATAATATAAAATTGAACCTAAAATAGAAACTTGAATTAGACATCAAGTTAAGGGCACACTATTGTTGGAGATTGACCCGATTAAGCAATAAACAAGTAAAAATAGTAGAAGAAATTGAAAAATTGAACACAAAAATTTAACATGAAAAAACCCCTCCAAAAAGGATAAAAAACCACGGACAAAGATAATTTTACTATAATGGTAAAAAAAACTAACAGTACAAAATATGGAGATAAAAACTAAACCCAGAAACCTAAAAACAAAGAATCATCAAAATGTAAACACAAAATTCTCCAAAAGAGTTATGAGCTCTAATCTTTTAATAGGTGTGTTTCTAAGGTTGTAAAAGAACCTATTTATAGGCTAAATTCGTACATCAAATAATAAAAAAATAATCTAAACTAATTAAAGTTCGACTGGAACAAATAAACAAAGTTTAACTAAAAAATTGTCTCTCAAATTTGACTGAAATAGGAGACATACTCAACAACTATTAAACCAAAATAATCATAATCCACTCTAAGACCTACAACAATTTATGTTATCTTGTAGCGTATACGACTTGGCTTTAGCTTTTATTTTCCTCAATAAATTTGATACTTAGAAATTTGAAAACGTGGACAAGTTCCTTTTATTATATCAAATTGTTTGTAATTAATGAAGTTTTTGGTAATTAATGAAGGTTTTTAAGAAGAAAACTAAAAAACTAATAATAAAAAAGAGTTTTTTTTCCTTTTCCTCGTATGCGTAGTAGAAGATGATGATAATAAAAATAAAAACAGAATTGCCGATAAGATTATCTAAAGCTGCAAACGGAAAAAAATGACGAACAAACAAAGAAAGGAGACGGCCAGATTCAGTTCCTTTCTGTTGCAGTTCTCGTTTTTGTCATGTTGTTTAGGCTTCAAGTTTCAAAGTGAAAGCTTATTTAGCCGGGTAGATTGAGATTATTGAGAAATTACTAAAAATAAATCACTGGAATAAAGCTTTATTTGGATTATAATCCATTTAAATAAAAGCATCCGATGTAAATCCTAGAAAAAAAACTTGATTCTAAGAAAACTAAAGAACACAAAATGACATAAACCCATATTAGAAAATAGTTCTAAATTTAAATGGCATTCAAAGAAAAGAACATGCAACGTAAAAAATCAACAAAACAATAATCCATAGCTAATACCAGAAGAATGTGAAAATCCAAAACAAAAATAAAAACCCAAAAGAAGAAAACCCACGAAAAATAGATAATCTTTGACGCTGTTAGATCCCTCAAACGGATTTCAAGATCTTCAAGAACAATAACAAAAACAAATTAAAAAATTGTTTCCCAACATAAAAATAAGATGGAGAGAGTTAAAAGTGGAGGAAAATCATCAAGAAACCCTAGAGGGAAAAATGAAAGGAACAATAGAAGAGAGAGAGTTTACCTGAAGGAGACTGCGATGAAGAGGAGGAGTGCTAGTGGCCGAAGGTGAAGCAAGCAAGGGAGGCTGGGACTGAGAGGGGCTGTCAGGTTGAGTGAGAGGATTTCTGACGTGAGAAAATGGGAAGAGTGAAATTGAAACCTTGGGCATAGTGGTGGGTGGAGGGAGGGGGAATAGTGGTGGGGGAGGAGAGGGGAAGGTTATTTTTACTTGAGATTAATATTAATATAAGTTTAAACTTATTTTTATATTTTTTGAAAATATCCATGTATTTTATATATTTATTTGATTTTTAGAATTAGGATCAAATTGAGATTATTTGTAAATTTTGATTGTTAATTTTTTTAAAATTAAAATTAAATCAATATAATATGTAAAAATTAATGGTTAAATTTATTATTATATCCATTTTTAACTACCGCATCACTCTTCCTTTAATTTAATTCATGGAAATAGACAAAATAAAATGTTGATTAATTAAATGAAAATTTTTAAAAAAATTAGTAGTTGAATTACTAAAAATATATCTATAATCGGATTACATGTGCCAATTTTGATAACTGTTATCCAGAGTAGCATTTGGCAGTGCGATGTGATTCAAATAAAGTGACCGTTTCGATTATGGTTAAAAGAAAAGAGGTTGTATGTTTAGGTTTTAATTTTAGTGTTGCCGTGGAAGTTGTGCAGCAGCTGCACTCCAATCCATTGAGTAGTTACTGTCAGCTCCCTTGTATGTTTCACTATTATAAGGGTCGTTTTATGGGATCGGCTGCCTGTCGACCTTAATTATCTGTCATGATAATGACTACTAAAAATCATCATTATCAAATATGGAAGCTCTCTCTCTGTTGCTACCACTACCTATATATAGACTAAGTCCTTTATTTTGGTTTCTTTTAATCCGCTCTTCTTCTTTTTATTTTTATTTTCTAATATTCTTCAAGCTTTGATTTCTTTTATTCTCTACACTTCTCCTCTTTAATCATATTAAATGACGAAATGCAAGGAAAGTTGTTCTGTGGGGGCAGGGATTTAAAATTTTATTATTTATTATTGATTCGTTTTTAGTGCCATCATTAAAGATATTATTGGAGAATAATGAATATCCATAATTATTTGATATATCTTTTATAGAATTTTTTTTATTTTATAAATAAGTTGAGAGTTTGATAAATATTTTTTTTATTTTTTATTTTTATTACATTCTATAATATATTTGTCAAATTACAATTTAATTATGGAGTCTAAAAAATTTTAAAGACAATGGAATAATTATGAAAACACAAAATACAAAAAATGGTAAAAAGCTTCTTTGATCCCTCCCAATTTCTATATTTAGTAAATTAGTTCCTTTAAAAATAATTAAAATAATTTAATTCTTGTTTGTGAAAAATATAACGTCGGTAATAACAATATATCGCAAAAAAAAAGAGAAATAAAAATAAAGAACACACAGATTTTACGTGGAAACTCTTTCGGGAAAAAAACCACGGGCAAAGGAGAAGAAAATTCACTATGTCGAATTCGAATCATCTACAAGAGGAGTTTCGACTACATCAATTTATTGGTTGAAAAAACCTATTTCTAATCAAAGTCAAATATATTATGCTAATAAATGCTAAATATATTATGCTCATAAATACTAAATCTTCTAGAAAGAAGATATATTTTGTTTAACTTGACTTGCAAGCAATCTCTTAGAATTTGGGTCACACAACTCTAACAATCTCCACCTTGACACGAATTCTCAACAAACAAATTTTCACCTCTTCCATAAAACCCCTTAAGGGTTTAACTTCAACAATGAACACCAACCAAGTCTAAGCAATGTAACACCCCTTACCCGTGTTCGAAGACGGAACCAAATATAAGGCATTACCTAACTTAACTTACTTAAACATAACATATCCAGCTATAAAATTTCGCTGCAGCTTAGAAACTTTCCATTTAAACTCATAACCTGCTCATTCTGGGTCTACGAGGCCCTAAACATACTTCTGGGAGGTTTCGAAATTAAACCGAGAATTTTTATGCGCTTAGAAAATTTTTGTCCAAACAGGGGCCACACGCCCGTGTTGTTCAAGGGACACGCCCGTGTGCCCTTGAGACATGCTCGTGCTCCTCACCCGTGGTCGACACCGACTTATTTCACACGGCCAGACACACGCTCATGTCCCTAGCCCGTGTCCCTCACATGGCCTCGACATGCCCGTGTCTTAACCTGTGTGCCAAAACCTTGGCATTCTGTTTGTGACGTCATCACCTCACTAAGGTCACACAGCCAATGCACACACCCGAGTCCTTAGGCCGTGTGTCGAATTAAATTCCTAACTTCAGGTGCAGACTTCACACGGCCTGGGCACATGCCCATGTCTAAGGCCGTGCCTCCTACACGGCTGAGACACACAGCCGTGTCTCTGCCCGTGTGTTTACTACTGAGCATACTGACTTGTAAACCTAGCTCACAAGGGGACACACGGCCGATCAACACACCCATGGGGCTGACCGTGTATCACACACAGCCTAGACACACGCCCGTGTGTCTACCCATGTGGACATTAAAAAGGCTATATTCCAAGCCAAATGCCACCTTACATAGCAACCATACTTACACCAACTCAAATCAAGCATAAACTTCATGATTCATCCTCAATGAATATATATATAAGAACTAGTCAAGTATTGGCCCAACTTTAATGACCATGTACAAAATGAATTGAAACAACCATAGTAGCCAACACATTTGGCTTGCAAAATGACATAACCAAAACATCCAAGTCCTATACATGCCATACTCAAAATAAATCTATTTTGGCTATACCAAAAAGTAGTCGATAGTGTGATCTCCAACTCCGACGTCCACAAATTCTTGAGCTAACTTGGCAATACTACAAGGAAAAGGGCAATAAAAGGGGTAAGCATAAAGCTTAGTAAGTTTGCATGGAAATAAATAGCAATAATAAGCTCATGACAATATCCATCCATGGCATTAAATAACCACACACGAAGTCATAGTCTCATTGCCATACTTACTCATACTTGCCCTTATCTAGCACACACCATGCGACATATCGTAAATGTTCTTCGTGAATTACTTACGGTACATGTGTTAACTCAATCACATAGCTTTAATACAATTCTCGTTTCTATTTCTAAGCTAATCTATTTATCCCAATAAATCATTAGGGATACTCAAATATGCATATTCATTATCATTAGCATAAATGCGAAGCCAATGCCACATCCCAGATGTGGTTTCACATGGATCATCTCTGAATACCGATGCCATATACCAGATATGGTCTTATACGAAACCTCACCTTAATACCGATGCCATATCCCGGATATGGTCTTATACGATTTTTCATATTCAATGTCGAAGCCATATCTCAGATATGGTCTTATACGGGATCTCAGTTCGGTGCCGAGGCCATGTCCCCGACATGGTTTTATACGGGACCTCATCCATCGCATGTCTCAATGTTAGTGCTTTCACATTCATTATAGTTCAACTAAGACTTCAACATCTCAACTTACTCATTCAACATCAAATACTCAATTTAGTAGAATATCATGTATCATCATAATATCAAACATTCTCAAACATGCTGGCGTAATTGTTGAATTTATCACATACAAACTTACCTCGTTTTCAAAATAAGCTAGATTATCGGTCTAGTCCAATATTTTGTTCTTTCCTCGTTCGAGGTTGATTCTTGGTTCTTCTTGCTCTATAATAGCAAATTAGCTCATTTTAATCATCACATTAATAAATGCATTTCAATAATCATGCTTTGGCAAAATTACTATTTTGCCCTTAGACTTTGGCAAAGTGGCCATTTTACCCATAGGCTCGAAAATCAATTCTAATCAAATTTCTCTCTTTAACGAGCCCAGGTGAACATTTATTTCTCTTATGGTTACCATCAAAACTCAACATTTCCCACATCTACTACATATTTTACAACCTTTATAAAAATGTCCTTTTTGGTGTTTTCTTGGTAACACCTTTCATAAAAGTTGTTTATCTAACAACTTGGACCCATTTTCTTCCATAAAAAATGCAGCAAACAACTTAAAAGCTCTCATGTAAAAACTCTAAACTCTTCACCATTTTATAAAATAGTCCCCTCTTTAAAAAGCTTTAGCTTTAGGGGTTCCAAAAGTACAATTTTTATCAAGAAATGATCACTAGAACACTTACTTGTAAAGGGAATAGTGTGCTGAAATTTTTGAAGCTTTCAAGCCATTATTTGCTGTTAATTTTTGGTGGAGGAGTGAAGAAGAAAAGATATATCTTTTCTTTCTTTATTTTAATATAAAATCCCAATTTAGTCCACCTAATCCATCTACTTGACCAAATTTTTGACTTTTTTGTCCCCTATGGCCGGCCAACCATGATTTAAGGTGTTAATTGCCCTTTAAAGACCTCCAATTAAAATTCTATGGCTTTTATACACCTTTAGCTAGAAATTTTAAACTTTTGCACTTTATGCGATTTAGTCCTTTCTCGCGATTTAGCATGAAATCGTTAAAATTAAAGCACCAAAATTTTCATGTACTTATACAATCATACTTTAACTCATAAAATATCATGAAAATAATTTTCTCTAACCTCGGATTAGTGGTTCCAAACCACTGTTCTGACTAGCCCCTAAATCGGGCTGTTACAATTCTCCCCCTTAAGGATTTTCGTCCCCGAAAATCTTACTGGCAAAAGGTTAGGATATTGGTTCCTCATGGTCTCTTCAAGCTCCCAAGTAGCCTCTTCTATTCCATGTCTCTACCATAGCACTTTGACAAGGGCTATACTTTTATTTCTCAACTGTTTGACCTCTCGTGCCAAAATCTTAATCGACATTTCACCATAAGTCAAGTCTGGTTGAATTTCTACCTCTGTTGGTACTATCACATGTGAAGGGTCTGAACGGTATCGTTGCAACATGGATACATGGAAAACATTATGAATATTTTCCAGCTCAGGTGGCAAGGCCAAGCGATAAGCTACCAGTCCTATCCTCTCAGTAACTTCATAAGGTCCGATAAAGCGTACTCAACTTGTCTTTCTGGCAAATCTGAGGACTTTCTTGCATGGTGGTACTTTCAGAAACACTTTATCACCTACTCGGAACTCAATCTCTTTCCTTTTTAAATCAGAATAGGACTTTTGTCTATCTAAAGCTGCTTTTAGACATTCACGTATTACTTTTACTTTTTCTTCAGTTTTCCTAATCAAATCGACCCCGTTTATCTGTTTCTCTCTAAGTTTTGTCCAATACAAGGGCGTTCGACACCTACGCCCGTACAATGCCTCATAAGGCGCCATCTTCAAACTTGACTGAAAACTGTTGTTGTAGGCGAATTCCACTAACGGTAAGTATTTTCCCAATTACCTTGGAATTCCAAAATACAACATCGAAGCATGTCTTCAAGTATCTATATTATTCTCTCTGACTGCCCGTCGGTTTGCGAATGGAAAGCTGTACTAATGTAACGTCCTGAATTTGGGCCTAGAAGAATTGGGCCTATTGGGCTTTGGGCTTTAGGTTTCAGAAATTTTTTTAAGTGAGTGAGAAAAATGACAATTGGCCTGTGGGCTTTGAGGATTAATGAATTTGGAGTGTCTAGGGGTGTTGGAGATGTCCTGGGATTAAGTAAGGGTAAAGGAAAAATTTTGGTTTTAACCTTAGGGAACAGTGACTTTAGTTAGTAGGCCTTTTTAATAAATGAAGAAGAAATAGGACACAAATGGGCTTGTGGTCTAGTGGTAAGTGGCGTCACTTGGGAGCTATAAGGTGGCGTGTTGTAAGCTGAAGAGGTCCAAGGTTCGAGGCTTAGGAGTGGTATTTTGTGGAGTGTTTATTTTACTGTATGGACGGCCAGAGTTGTGTTGGTTTTGAACTCTTGCCGTGGAGAGTTTGAAGTAAACGGGTGTGTTGGATGTGGAGAAAATTTCAAATAAGATTAAGGTGTTGTCAGGGAGAAAAGTCAGGAGATGAGGAGAGGGAGGAGTTGGTGCCGAATGGGACTGTGGGGGGGAAGGTAGGATTCGGCTTTGGCTATAAAAAGGGGGTGTCGAATTCATTTAAGGGTTTCTTGGGTTTTGTTATTTCTTCCTTTTCTCCCCCTTAGCCGAATTCTTTCATTTGCCGAAAAGAAAAACCATCATAATTTTTGCCGAAATTCCTATTAGAGTTGTGTTCTTCTTCTTTC
This sequence comes from Gossypium australe, assembly GCA_005393395.2. Taxonomy (NCBI): domain Eukaryota; kingdom Viridiplantae; phylum Streptophyta; class Magnoliopsida; order Malvales; family Malvaceae; genus Gossypium; species Gossypium australe. The sequence goes on along the minus strand of CM016621.1, from coordinate 63,177,981 downwards.
TCTAAAAGCTAAATTCCCCTATAGCCAAATTCTCTTCTTTGCCGAATTACCATCATCCTTCCTTGTCGAAATCCCCATTAGTGCCGAATCTTTGTTGTTTTTCTCTATCACAAATTAGTTGGTAGCTACTCTCAGTCAATGTTAAAAACCGAATCTTGTTTGGTAGTTATCTAGGCCGCAGGATCTAACGTTGGATTCGATAAGTATGCTGTTAACTCCCCTTAGCATGTTTTGTTAAAAGCCGAAGGGCGATCTAATTTTTCATTATCGGTGATCTTGTATTAACAAGGGTAAGGATCAGAGATCGCAAGCGTGGTAGGATCATTAGCAAGGATCTAGGGAACACTTGTGATTAGTAGCGAAGGAAGGGCCATTAGAACCCGATGGCACACGGTAAGGTTACAGTAAGGTTTCGGCTTTTAAGTAAATATTTTGATTAAGTATGAGTGGTTGATTGAAGGTTGGTTGGTTGTAGGATCAAGGCTAAGGATAGAATAGCACGTTGCGGTATCCAAGTGTGTACAAACACAACACACACGATATTGGCAATGCCGAAAAGTCGAAAAGCCGAAAAAGGCTAAATGGGCCCGGTGGGCCCTAAGGCTAAGTTTGATGAGTTTGTTTGGTTTGGTATATGAATTGAGTTAGTCAAACATGTTACATGATCTGGAATTGTTTTGGGCCTCATAGGCCATAAGGATGTGATTTGGGCCTAATGGGCCGTAAGGATGTAATTTGGGCTTGATAGGCTTTATGGGGACGTAGACAAGCATGCTAGTGTTAATGGACTTTAGGCCTAGTTTGAACAACTCTTAAACCGCATAAGATTTTTTAATAATTAAACATTGTCCATAGACAAGTCACTAGGTTAAAGTGTGGTAACGGGCATGTGCATGTCTAGGATTGGATCTAGGGAGAGCTTGGTACTTAAGCAGCCCTAGCGGCCCACCTCTTCTTCTCTGGAATCCTACCTGGTGCATAGTGTATGTTCACTTTAGCCTTAAGGACTTGTTAATGGGCCAAAGATCATAACTAAAACCCGAGATGGACCAAATACCCCTAGATTTGTAAAATTACTAAAATACCCATAATTTGAAATTACCAAAATACCCTTGGTTTGAAAAATCACTAAGATAGCCCCGAATTGTGAAATTACCAGGATACCATTAATTTGTAGAATTACCAAAACATTTCTGATTTACAAAATTTCTAAAGTACCTCTGTTTTGCAAAATTACCTAAATACCCCTGTAGAGTAGATTTACGGAAATACCCTTGGGTTGTGAAATGAAGAAAATATCCCTATGTGATGAGTATGAGTTTTGTGGATGTTACTCGTGTGCATGTTGCATTCATATGATATTCTGATTAGGATGCATATGGGTGGGAATTATGGTACGGAGGAAGATTTGAGGACCGTATAGTCGCTTGACGACCATGGATCCACCGGTGGCTTTAAGCCTATTATATGATTAGCAGCTTTGCTGCAACATTGGGTAGTGCCGCTATGAGTGCTACCTTTGATGTGTAGAGGATGGGTGGGTCGATTTAGAAATCCCCACAGGTGTGTAGGGTTGGAAGGGAAATGGTGTGTGTAGCGGATGGATTTTTGGGAGGGTTTTGCATTACCTTATCTTGCATATGATATGATATGATATGAGGTCATTGTGGGCTAAGGCCCAAGACCACCGATTTCGATAGGGCTTAGGCCCAATGTGAATATTTGTATGTTGATTTGATTGCCAAGGGTTGTACACACTGAGTTTCGAAACTCACACCCTTTATTTAATGTTTCAGGTAATCCTCAGTAAACGGCTCGATGTGGGAGAGGACTCGGAGATGGCCACACTACAAGATGTTTAAATTTTTATTTTTATTTATTTGTTTCAAAGGACATGGTTTTAGTTGCTTTACTTTCGTTGGATGTAATAAGGCCTTGTACTTTGATTTGATTTTAAATTTTGGGTTTTGATGTTTTAACTATTTACTTAATGATTAAACTTAAGTAAATTTCTTATGCTTAAACTTGGTTTCCGAAATACTTAAAGCTATAAAATGGGCTTTTATCATTACTTAACAAGACTCATGGGTTTTGGGCTTTTGGGCCCTAAAATTTAACTTAGCAAAATTGTTTTGAAATATGTCTTTGATGTGACACGCCGAATTCGGGCCTAACTTCTAGGCCGGGTTTGGGGTGTTACAACTAAAACTCAATTTTGTGCCTAAAGCCTCTTGCAACTTCTTCCAAAACCGTGACGTGAATCTCGGATCTCTATCTGAAATAATCGACAACGGTACACCATGGAGTCTTACTATCTCTGACACGTACAATTCAGCCAAGTTATCAAGCGAGTAATCGGCTCGTACTTGTATGAAATGGGCTGACTTGGTAAGTCTATCTACTACGACCCATACGGCATCTTTCTTTTTCGGTGTCAATGGTAAACCCGTCACGAAGTCCATAGTAATACGGTCTCATTTCCATTCAGGAACTATTATGGCCTGAAGTAGACCCAACGGTACTTGATGTTCAGCCTTCACTTGCTGACAAATCAGACATCTCGATACAAACTCAGAAATGTCTTTCTTCATGCTAGGCCACCAATACCATTTCCTCAAGTCATTGTACATCTTTATGCTACCTGGGTGTATAGCTAAACATCCGATATGTGCCTCACTCAAAATTTTTCAAATAATTTCATCATTTCTGGGTACATAGACCCTATTTCGAAACGTCAAACATCCATCAGGATTTACCCGAAAGTTTGACTCAACATCTGACTCACATAGAACTCTTTTGGCTTGTAAGTTGCTGTCACCTTTCTGAGTTTCACAAATCTCTTGGAGAAATAATGGTCTAGCCCTCAACTCGGCTAGAATAGAACCATCATTTAACAAAGCCATCCATGGATTCATAGCTCTCAGCGAAAACAGGGATTTTCTGCTCAAAGCATCGGCGACCACGTTCGCCTTTCCCGGATGGTAGTCAATCACTAACTCATAATCCTTGATCAGCTCTAACCATCTTCGATGCCTCAAATTCAATTCCTTTTGAGTCATCAAGTATTTTAGGCTTTTATGGTCAGTGAATATCCGACACTTTTCACCATATAAATGGTGTCTCCATATCTTTAATGCAAACACAATGGCAGCCAACTCTAAGTCATGGGTCGGGTAATTCTTCTTGTGTGGCTTTAACTGTCTAGAAGCATATGCTATCACCTTGCCCTCCTACATAAGTACACAACCCAAACCATTCATGGATGCATCACTGTAAACCACAAATTCTCTTCCAGGCTCAGGTTGCACCAAGACAGGAGCCTCAGTCTTTGTTGGCACTTTTCAGTCTAATCAAACTTCACATCTTTTTGCAATAGCCTTGTCATCGGAGTAGCTATCATGGAAAACCCCTTAACAACGCCTATAATAGCCGGTTAGGCCCAGAAAACTCATTACTTCAGTTACGCTCCTTGGCGGTTTCCATCCCACAACCGTTGAAATCTTACTCGTGTCGACTTAATTCCATCTCCCGAGACAATGTGCCCCAAAAATCCAACTTCCTTAAGCCAAAATTCACTTTTACTAAACTTGGCATACAATTGTTTATCTCTCAAAATTTGCAAAACCTTTCTCAAATGCTCAGCATGTTCATTCTCATCTTGAAAGTAGATCAGTGTATTATCAATGAAGACTACGACAAATTTATCTAAATATGGCCAAAAATGTGATTCATCAAATCCATGAAAACGGCTGGGGCATTTGTTAAGCCAAAAGGCATGACCAAAAATTCATAGTGGACATACCTCGTCTGAAATGCAGTTTTCGGCACATCCGAGTCCTTGACTCTCAACTGATAGTACCCATACCTTAAGTCTATCTTGGAAAATATTGTGGCTCACTTCAATTGATCAAACAGATCATCAATTCTCGGCAACAAGTACTTGTTCTTCACAGTTACCTTGTTAAGTTACCGATAGTCTATGCATAATCTCATGGAACCATCTTTCTTCTTCACAAATAATACGGAAGCACCCCACAAAGAATAACTCAGTCTTGTGAAACCTTTATCTGTTAGTTCTTGCAATTGTGCTTTCAATTCTTTTAGCGCAGTTGGAGCCATTCTATATGGAGCAATAGAAATGGGGGCAATACCCGGAGTTAGCTCAATCTCAAATTCAGTCTCCCTAATTGGAGGTAACCCTGTCAATTCCTCAAGAAAAACATCTGGATACTCGCATACTATAGGTACCGATTCAATTTTCAATTCAATCTCTTTAGTATTCATCACAATGGCAAGGTAAGCTTCGTACCCTTTTCTTAAATACTTCTGAGTCAACAATGATGATATCACTACTGGTGACCTGTCTTTCTCGTCTGATTCAACATGAATAAGATCCCTATTTTCACATTTAAACTGAATAAACTTCTTTCCATAATTCACAATTACATCATGAGTAACTAACCAATCCATCCCAAGGATGACATCAAACTCATCAAATGGCAATAACATAAGATCAACCGGGAAACAATGACCCCTAATCATCAAAGGGCAACCTTTGTATACTATATCAACCAACACATACTTGCCTAGGGGATTAGACACTCTTATTACAAATTCAGTAGACTCTATAGGCATGCTTATGCTAGAGACTAATTTCATGCATATGCATGAGTGGGTAGATCCCGGATCAATTAAAGCTATAACATGAGTATCATAGGGAGAAAATGTACCCGTGATCACGTTAGGGGAAGATACCTTTTCACGAGCACGAATGGCATATGTTCTCGCCGGTGCTTTACCCTCGGCTCTTGTATTCTGCTCTCTAGATAAATTCTTTCTACTCATCTCATTTCCCAGGTTTCTCTACGATCTTTCTCTAGCAGAACTTCCCCGTCTTACATTCTAGGACTTCTCTTTCTCACCCACCTCAGGGCAATCTCTGATAAAATGGTCTAAAGACCCACATCTAAAACAAGTCTTCTTGTTTGCTCGGTACTCACCAAAATGACGCCTGCCACTCTGCGGGCATTTCGGTCTACTCGGTCAGGTATTGCCAACACTAGCAACTGATGTGGTCTGCGCTTTAGACCCCTAAAACTATTTACCCTTACTTTGGTTCGAAAACCCGATGAAAGTGGCTGAACGAGTAGCAAAATCCCTCGATTTCTTAGATGAGGATTGGTAGGACTTACTCAATTGCCTTTTTCTTGAGTCATGGCACTCCATCTCAGCTCTTCTTTTCTCTTTAGCCAACTCTTCGGCTTTACAAGCTCTATCTACCAATACTACAAATTTTTTTAGTTCGAATTAAATTCTTAACTTCAGATACAGACTTCACACGACCTAAGCACACGCCCATGTCTAAGGCCGTGCCTCCCACATGGCTGAGACACATGGCCATGTCTCTACCCGTGTGTTTACTACTGAGCATACTGACTTGTAAACCTAGCTCACAAAGGGACACACGACCGATCAACACGCCCATGGGGCTGACTGTGTATCACACACGGCCTAGAAACACGCCCGTGTGCCTACCATTGTAGACATAAAAAAGGCTATATTTCAAGCCAAATGCGACCCTACATAGCAACTACTTACACCAACTCAAATCAAGCATAAACTTCATGATCCATTCTCAATGAATATATATATATATATATATATATAAGAACTAGTCAAGTATTGACCCAACTTTAATCACCATTTACAAAATGAATTGAAACAACCATAGTAGCCAACACATTTAGCTTGCAAAAAGGCATAACCAAAACATTCGAGTCCTACACATGCCATACTCAAAATAAATCTATTTCGGCTATACCAAAAAGTAGTCGATAGTGTGATCTCCAACTCCGACGTCCACAAATTCTCGAGCTAACTTGGCAATACTATAAGGAAAAGGGCAATAAAAGGGGTAAGCATTAAGCTTAGTAAGTTTGCATGGAAATAAATAGCAATAATAAGCTCATAACAATATCCATCCATGGCATTAAATAACCACACACGAAGTCATAGGCTCCTTGCCATACTTACTCATACTTGCCCTTATCTAGCACACACCATGCCACATATCGTAAATGTTCTTCGTGAATTACTCACGGTACCTGTGTTAACTCAATCACATAGCTTTAATGCAATTCTCGTTTCCATTTCTAAGCTAATCTATTTATCCCAATAAATCATTAGGGATACTCAAAGATACATATTCATTATCATTAGCATAAACGCGAAGCCAATGCCACATCCCGGATGTGGTCTCACATGGATCATCTCTAAATACCGATGTCATATCTCAGATATGGTCTTATACAATTTTTCATATTCAATGCCAAAGCCATATCTCAAATATGGTCTTATACGGGATCTCAGTTTGGTGCCGAGGCCATGTCCCTGACATGATCTTATACGGGACCTCATCCATCTCATGTCTCAATGATAGTGTTTTCACATTCATTATAGTCCAACTAGGACTTCAACATCTCAACTTACTCATTCAACATCAAATACTCAATTTATTAGAATATTATGTATCATCATAATATCAAACATTCTCAAACATGCTAGCGTAATTGTTGATTTTATCACATACAAACTTACCTCGTTTTCAAAATAGGCTAGATTATTGGTCTACTCCGATATTTTGTTCTTTCCTCGTTCGAGGTTAATTTTTGGTTCTTCTTGCTCTATAATAGCAAATTAGCTCATTTTAATCATCACATTAATAAATGCATTTCAATAATCATGTTTTGGCAAAATTACTATTTTGCCCTTAGACTTTGGCAAAATGATCATTTTACCCATAGGCTCGGAAATCAATTCTAATCAAATTTCTCTCTTTAACGAGCCCAGGTGAACATTTATTTCTCTTATGATTACCATCAAAAATCAACATTTCCCATATCTACTACATATTTTACAACTTTTATAAAAAGGTCCTTTTTGGTGTTTTCTTGGTAACACCTTTCACAAAAGTTGTTTATCTAACAACTTGGACCCATTTTCTTCCATAAAAAATGCAGCAAACAACTTAAAAGCTCTCATGGCAAAACTCTAAACTCTTCACCATTTTACAAAATAGTCTCCTCTTTAGAAAGCTTAAGCTTTAGGGGTTCCAAAAGTACAATTTTTATCAAGAAATGATCACTAGAACACTTACTTGTAAAAAGAAGAGTGTGCTAAATTTTTTGAAGCTTTCAAGCCTCTATTTGCTGCTAATTTTCGGTGGAGGAGTGAAGAAGAAAAGATGATATCTTTTTTTCTTTATTTTAATATAAAATCCCAATTTAGTTCACCTAATCCACCTACTTGACCAAAATTTTGACTTTCATGTCGCCTATGGCCGGCCAACCATGTTTAAGGGGCTAGTTGCCCTTTAAAGACCTTCAATTAAAATTCTATGGCTTTTAGACACCTTTAGTTAGAAATTTTGAAGTTTTCGCAATTTATGCGATTTAGTCATTTCTCGTGATTTAGCATGAAATCGTTAAAATTAAAGCACCAAAATTTTCATGTACTTATACAATCATACTCTAACTCATAAAATATCATGAAAACAATTTTCTCTACCCTCAGATTAGTGGTTTCGAACCACTATTCTGACCAGCCCCTAAATCGGGCTGTTACAAGCAATGCTCAAACTTGGATATAGGAAGTGACTTAGTCATCATATCTGCAGGATTTTCATGAGTACTAATTTTGCTCACAACAATATCACCACGAGCAATAATATCACGAACAAAATGATACCGGGCATCAATGTGTTTTGTTCTCTCATTAAACATTTGATCTTTTGTAAGGAAGATGGCACTCTGACTTTCATAAAATACTGTGTTGATTTGAATGTCTTCATTGAGCTCACTAAAGAGCCTCTTCAACCAAATAGCTTCTTTACAAGCCTTTGTAATCGCCATGTACTCAGCTTTAGTGGTAGACAAAGCGACTGTAGTTTGTAAAGTAGCTTTCCAACTGATTGCACAACCTCCGATTGTAAAGACATAACCAGTAAGAGATCTTCTTCAATCAAGGTCTCCAGCAAAATCAGCATCAACACACCTAATGACTCCATCTCTAGTTCTTCCAAACTGTAAGCAAACATAAGTAGTACCTCGTAAGTATCTTAAAATCCACTGAACTGGTTTCCAATGTTCTTTACTGTGATTCGCCATGTATCTGCTAACTACACTGACTGCATATGATAAATATGGACGTGAACAAACCATAGCATACATGAGACATCCCACTGCACTAGAGTATGGAACATGTGACATGTACTCAATGTCATCATCTGATTATGGAGACAAAGCCGATGAAAGTCTGAAATGGGCAGTTAAAGGAGTACTAACAGGCTTAGCACTCTGTATATTGAACCTGCAAAGAACTTTCTCAATGTACCCCTTCTGACTTAGGTACAATTTACTTACTTTTCTATCTCTGAGAATCTCCATACCAAGTATCTTCTTTTCTGGTCCCAAATCTTTTATCTCAAATTCTTCACTTAGTTGAGTTTTGACCTTTCTTATCTCTCCTTTATCTTTTGCTACTATCAACATGTCATCAACGTAAAGAAGTAGATACACAAAAGAACCATCCCTGTTTTTCTTAAAGTAAACACAGCTGTCAAAACTATTCTTTTAAAATCATGAGAAGTCATAAAGGAATCAAACCTCTTGTACCACTGTCTTGGTGACTGTTTCAAACCGTAAAGGGAATTTTTCAGCAAGCAAACATAATCCTCTTTTTCTGAGACTGTAAAGCCCTTTTGTTGTTGCATATAAATATCTTCCTCAAGTTCTTCATGCAAAAATGCAGTTTTTACATCTAACTGCTCAAGCTCCAAATCATGCATGGCCACAATACCAAGCAAAGCTCGAGTCGAACTATGCTTCACAACTAGGGAGAACACACCTGTGAAGTCCACTCCTGGAATTTGACTGTAACCCTTTGCAACAAGTCTTGCTTTATATCTGGGTTTTTCAACTCCAGGAGTCCCTTCTTTCTTTTTAAACACCCATTTACAGCGAATAGCCTTTTTACCTTTAGGAAGTTTCACAAGATCCCATGTTCTATTTTTGTGGAGTGATTCTGTCTCCTCTCACATAGCAAACATCCATTTTTCTGAGTGTTCACAACTAACCACCTTAGAATAATTAGATAGTTCTTGGTTTGCATCTATATCTTCAGGCACATTTAGAGCATAAGCAACTAGATCAGCCTCGACATACTTCTTTGGAGGTTTAATTTCTCTTCTAGTTCTGTTTTTGGCGATAAAGTATTGTGGTGAAGAAGCAATCTATTCTCAATTTTTGTACTGGCTTGAGGAGTCGACTCTGTATTTATCTGATACTCCACCTGCTTTTGATTTTCTTTATTAGAAGAGTCTTTAAGAGATAAGTTAGATAGCATAGTAGTTTCATCAAAAACAACATCTTTGCTAATCACAACCTTTCTATTTTCAGGACACCATAACTTATACCCTTTTACACCAGCTTTATAACCAAGAAAAACACATTTAATGGATCTTGGTTCCAATTTTCCATTATCAACATGAGCATACGTAGGACACCCAAAGATCTTTAAATCAGAATAATTAGCAGGATTACCAGACCATACCTCTTGTGGAGTCTTTTTCTCAATAGCAATGGATCTAGATCGGTTGATCAAAAAACATGCAGTAGAGGCTACTTCGGCCCAAAACGACTTTGGTAAGTTGGCATTTGGCAACACACATCGAACCTTCTCCATGATCATTCTGTTCATTCATTCTACAACGTTGTTTTGCTGTGGAGTATGACAAACTGTCAAGTGTCTCACGATCCCTTTTGACTTGCACAGTTTATTAAACTCATCAGAACAAAACTCTAAGTCATTTTCTATGCGGAGCTATTTTATTTGTTTTCCCATATGTTTTTCAATCATAGTTTTCTAAGACTTAAATGCGGAAAACACATCGCTTTTCTGCCTCAGGAAGAATGCCTAAACTTTTCTGGAAAAATCATCAATAAAATTTAGCATATAATTAGCTCCACCTCTTGAAGGCACTCTTGATGGCCCCCACAGATCAGAATGAATATACTCCAACGTTCCCTTCATGTTATGGATTCCTCTAGTGAATCGAACTCTCTTTTGCTTCCCAAAAATGCAGTGCTCACAGAACTTCAGTTTGTAAATTCTTTGCCCACCAAGAAGTCCTCTTTTGCCAAATTTTGCCATGCCATTCTCACTCATATGCCCTAGGCTCATATGCCAAAGTTTAGTAATATCATCATCTGACAAGGAAGAGGAAGTGACAACTGCATCACCAATAATAGTAGAACCATGCAAAATATATAATTTGGCAATCTTTCTCTACCCTTTCAAAACAACGAGGAAACTTTTGGAAATCTCCAAAATCCCACTTTCAGCTATGTATTTGTACCCTTTTGAATCAAGAGTACTTAACGAAAATAAATTTCTCTTCAATTCTGGAACATGTCGTACGTTACTAAGTATTCTGACAACTCCATCAAACATTTAACTTTAATTGTTTCAACACCTGCGATTTTACACGAAGCATTATTTCCCATCAAAACAACATATTTAGACACTGTTTCGTAAGTTGTAAACCAATCTTGATTGGGACTCATGTGGAAGGTGCAGCCTGAATCAAGTATCCACTCCTCGCCCACTTTAGAATTGTTGACAGAAGCGACTAGAAGTTCACCATCGCTGTAGTTTTCTACAACATCAGCTTCACCAGAATTTTCTGGTTGTTTTCCCTTTTGATTCGCAGACTCCCTTTTAATCTTGTTATGTAGCTTATAGCACTCAGATTTAATATGCTCTTTCTTCTTGTAGAAGTTGCAAGTTTTACCTCTGTTTGAAGACTTCGATCTACCCTTAGATTTACCGCGAGGATTTTGTTCCTGTGTCCTTCCGCGATCATCATCAGCATTCCGATCTTGTCCCCCATGAACAATTAGACCCTCTCCCTGAGAGTCGAGTTTAACCACAAGATGCTTCATCTTATCATACGAGGTCAAAGAATCATAAACCTCATCAACTGTGAAAGACTCGCGGCTATATAAAACCGTGTCACTGAAGGTTGAATAAGACGGGGGCAACGAACAAAATAGAATCAACCCTAGATCTTCCTTATCATACTGAATCTCCATGGCCTCCAAGTTTGAGAGAATTTCTTTAAACACTGTTAAGTGTTCGTGCACAGACGCACCTTCCTCCAAACGATGAGCATAAAGACGTTGCTTCGTATGCAACTTGCTGGTTAGAGTTTTCGACATACATATTTGTTCCAGCCTCTTCCATAATGCAGCGACAGTCTTCTCCTTCATCACATCCTGCAAAATCTCGTTAGACAAATGCAGATGTAACTGTGTTAACGCCTTTCGATCCTTGCGCTTCTTCTCTTCCTCCGTCAATGTCGAAGGCATCTTATCTACCCCTAGCAGGGCTTCCTCTAAATCCTTCTGTGCAAGAACTGCCTGCATCTTTATCTATCACAGTGCAAATCTGGTGTTGTGATCCAACAGCGAAATTTCATACTTCAAAGACGCCATTACCGTGATCGAGATGAAAAACCCGGAAGCTCTGATACTAATTTGAGAAAAATATAACGTCGGTAATGAAAATATATAGCAAAGAAAAGAGAAATAAAAATAAAGAACACACAGATTTTACGTGGAAACCCTTTCGGGAAAAAAACCATGGGTAGAGGAGAAGAAAATTCACTATGTCGAATTCGAATCACCTACAAGGAGTTTCGACTACATCTATTTATAGGTTGAAAAAAACCTAATTCTAATCAAAGTCAAATATATTATGCTAATAAATGCTAAATATATTATACTCATAAATACTAAATCTTCTAGAAAGAAGATATATTTTGTTTCACATGACTTGCAAGCAATCTCTTAGAATTTGGGTCATACAACTCTAACATTGTTAATTTTGAAAGTGAGAATCTAAGCAAAATTAATCACATCATTAATTTTTTTTATTTTATAATTTTACATAATTTAATTAGTATAATAACAAATATAACCTTTAAAGTTTACTTCATTCAGTCTATTTTTCTATTTTTCGAAGCTATAATTTTTTTTATATTATTTTTGAATTTTTTAGTTTTGTTTAAATTATTTTTTTTCAGGTTCTTTTTATATACCGAATATGTAAATATTGAGTGTTTAATTTGTTCTTTTATCAATCAAAATCATATGCAATTGAATAAAAATATTAATTGTCATGATTGATTAAATTGCTTTAATTGCTTTTATTTAAAACTGATAAAGATTAAATTACTTAAAATATTTTAAAAGAGACCAATTTACTCAATATTAGAAATGAGAGAGAATGGATAGGTGTTTTTACCTAATTATACAAGTTGGGAGTCAATAAATAAAAGTGGAAAGGGCATAGTAACGAGAACCGTCCATGGTTTGATATATTTGGACGGCTAACATCGAGAGGCAATCCAGTTTTAAAAAGACACGTGGAATGTTTGAGTAGTAGAATGGGGAAGGGAAGGTGAGGCTGTTTCTTCTCTCTCTAGCTTTACATCACGATGTAAAAAAAGTCCATAACAGAGCCAATCCAAAGCAAGATGACGGATAGTGAGAGGGGCACATCACGGGAATGTGGCGCATTAAATCCAAAAGAATAAAATAAAAATAAAAAACCAAACCAAAACGTGATCCATGTCAAATGTCTAGGGACTGGGATCGCCTTGTTGGCACGCCTCCTCATAGATTTATTTGAGAGAGAGAGAGAGAGGAAGCAAACAAAACTATGTTTTATAGATAATAATCCAATATATGTATTGCCAGCTTAATTATTGTCATCATTGATTACGCCTCTTGTCTTTAACCCCAAACTCCAACAACACTATGTTTGGATAGGGTGGGGATACATGGTCTTGTTTACGCGTAAGTATGTTGTTTGCGATCCATAAATTGCTCTCTCAAACAGGCCTGCCAACCCATATCTTTTAATTAGTTTATCAACACACAACTTAATGAATTTGCTTTAACTTGTTCTGCCTATAAAAACTAGAGTTTGAACAGTTCTCCATGCATATTTAAGATGATCCAGCCCTGCAAGAAAAAAGGCACTTGAGTGAGTGCATAAAAGAAAAGTAGGCTGTAGGGGGCTGTGATGTAATTCCAAGCAAAAGCATGTGGGCTGAAAAATATAGTTAAGGATCAGACAGAAGATTCTAATGACATGTAGTTGATGGTATTAAAAGAGGATATGGGTATTACCCAGAGAATCGTTACTGCTGTCTGTAGCCTGTGTTGGCCTCCGCTCTCAGCTAGTTGAGTCCAAAACCGCAGCCCTACACGTTATTCATTGAACTTGAAGGGTCTCTCTCCTTCCTGGCCTGCTGCTCTTAGCTGTGGGATTGCTCACCGCTAGCTTCCACCATAGATTCTAGATATAGATGCTATACACACATAAAATATATATCCATCGGCATTGGAACATTGTCAGCGGCTTGTCCCTGTAAAGGATGACACCCTAACAATAGTAATAATTATACATGCTTTCTCCAGTCCCCCGATGCTGCTCCTTTTGCTCATTAACTCTTACTTAACACCTAAATTCACTAATTTGTAGTTTATATATCCAACTGGATTGTGTAAACAGAGTGTACAAAAGATATCTTTTAGTAATATATTAATGAGAAAATATCTAATAACATTCATTGGAAAATCCCAAAACTTGGTGGTAATTTCGCCCTAGAATCAAATTTCCAACATTTTTTGTCCTTGCTGAGTCGTCAATGTCCTTTCTCTGGCAATCGTACTTGTAATTACATAAGCTCTTTTTGTGTTTCCTTGTTATTGTTTTTTCTTTTCGTTGAATTTTATATTTATTCCTGGTATGGCTGAATTTATGTTCATTTTCATTGAAGGCTTTTTTACATTTGCTTATCTTTATCAGCAACGGTAATTAAATTAAAAGGACTCCGATAATGATTTTTTATAGTCATTAGTTAAAGATAATTTACATATTATTTTCAATAAAAAAAATATTGAATATATTCAACATATCTTTTTAATATTTTATTTTATTTAAAATATATAGAAGAGGTATACAATTATAGTGTAAGGTTTTTAATCAATTACTTGAATAATCCTTTCCACTACTCTTAAAAATATTATCATTTGTATTTAACGCTCATGGAATTAAAATGATACATTAAGATAAAACATTACTCTATCATTTTAACCAATATTTATAACAAAAAAACACAAAGCTCCTCTCATTTTGACTTAGTTAATTTATAGTCACTCATTGATGCATGTCAAGGGAAATCATTGTTATATAGTCAATACTCTCTATAATAGTTCCATTTGTCTGACTAGATTTTATCTGTTATAAAGAGATGTGTATTATACATCTATAACAATATGGTGTTATAGAGAGATATTGTTGTAAGTTTATTATAGAATTAATATAGTGAATTCCCATAACAAGAAAAGTGAGAATTATGTTGAAAAAGAAAGTAAGTAGGAATCAAAACAAAAAAAATTAAAAGACATATAAGAGGTGCATGTTTTTATTGTTTTTATTCATATTTTATTTGACATTCTCTCCCATGATTAATTATAAGGTTCATAAATCTAACAAGTCTAGTTAACCAATACGAGTTATCAAATTAAATTAATCAATTTATCATGAGTTACTAAATTCTAACAATCAGTTTATGAGTTTATGATGTTCCCAATTCATAATATAATATTTAATTAGGGAACTTAATAGTTTGTTGAATTAATATCTTTAATTCCACCTATTAAAGATTATTTTTATTTAATAAAATATGAAAAATTGAATTATTTTATTGAAATAATATTTTAATTAAGACTATTTTTGTTTAATAAATGATAATTATAAATAACTACAATTTTACTTAAAAATTTAGACAATATACTGTTACAGTGAACTAATTATAAAATTTAATCATGACCATTCAGGGTAAGACAAAAGATATGATGTAAGTGTAGAAGAATGAGAACTGGCATACCTTATTCATCTATAACTCTACATGTTTATCTTTGTGTATGTATTTGGCAATAGGACAGTAATAGTTCTTCATCTAGGGTTAAGATGTTGAGAAAAATACTCTTATAAATGATGAGATGTGAATTGAAAAGGAGATGTAATTGTTCAAAAAGCTTGTCACAGCAGATTTCTCACAGATTTAGTGCAAATATCAGTTTAATATAGCACATATGATGGGTGATAAGGAGCAAGTGCAGACCAAGTTAAAAATGAAGTTGTTTTGTTCCCATGCTGCACGATTCACTGATGTTGTTTTAGGCCTTGGGTCTTAGATTTCAAGCAATAGCAAACAAAGTATTAGTAGGGAAACTTTGGTCAGATGACTTACAGTTAAAACCAATTATAACTTCTAATCTGCAACTTGCATTGAAGGAATATCTAATCTAATAAATAAATTCGAATTACTGTACAGATTGGGAATAACATTATCCACAAACAGCAACTTGCAAAACTTATAGGTGCAATATTGTCAAAGTTGCATTAAGTTTTAATTTTGGCAACTTTTCCAAGGATTATATTTATAGATATCTAAAAGAAAGCTCCACAATGTTTGATATTAATTTCTCGACTGCTTGGGACTATTCAGACTATGAAATTAGAGCAAAACATGTATGCAATGCATAGGATGGGCACTTTAATGAAAGAAGTTGTAGGTGAATAGTTGAAACTAGATCCATCTAAACGAAAAAAATAAACATGCAGTGGTGACCTAACCAGATGACTTAGAGACTTGAATTGCAGCAATCACCTGTTTCCACGTTCTGATCCAAAAGAGCATGTGTCAATGTGAGGACTTGGAATGAAGGAGAGAAAACAATGACATTTGACAAGGCAAGGGAGACATCAAAACTTGAAAACAACAGAGGTAAAAGGGGTTTAACAGGCGAGAAAGAAAAGAAAATTGAGATAAATCCTACCATTAAAAGCGCTGCAAAATTTCTGCGCAGGCCCGAGGAAGCAGCGACAAGAACAACCAACCAACCTACACCAAGGTAAATAAAAACAAAAGAGAGGCAGAAGACTTGGATTATTGCATTCAGAAAGCTAGGACTCTTCTCAGTTACTGAGGAGTCAGGAATGGTTGTTATTAACTAAACCACAGGGGAGAGAGAAACAACAGTTACCAGCGTAAGGGAATAAAGATTCTTGGGAACTAATTCAGTGGAAACAATGGATTCAGGAGAGAAACCAGGCCCTATAAATGGCAAACATCATAGATCTATGTGTGACTGTGTCTCATATATAACTATCAATCTACAGTCTATACTTACCACGTACTTGTGCATTTTATACGCTAGTCACAAGGCAATGGGAACCCCTTCTGTAATAAATTAAGCTGTAAAACAGCATAATATATATATTGAAATCTGAAAATATGTTCTTCCTTCCTTTTTATTCGGTATAGATAAGGATATGATCATATTTCAACAGCCGGGTCTTCCCCTCATAAGAATCAAGAAGTGAAAATTTGGAAAAAGAAAAACGAAAGAAGCGGATTAGCAGCTACCCTTGCAAATCTTCTTGACGCATTCTATTCTATTGTTGTTTGTTTGTGGTGACGGTAGTGGCAGGTGTTGATTGTGGCAATAGTAACTTAACTCCAGCGTTGAATATACTGTAGGCCAAATCAATTTCCAGTGGTCGCATTCACGTATCTAAATCAAATGACAATGAAGCCTTCCCTTTGTTGGCATTAAGAAAGTCCGTGGGCGGCAGTGGCGTGCCATTGTAGAGCCTTAATTGGAGAGGATGCTGAGACGATGAAGGAGGCTGATCTGGATGCTGGGGAGCCATTGTAGCATGTGCTAAGGTAGATGTAGTTAGCATCTCACATTCATCCGACTCCGGTATGGGGCATTCCATGTTAACCCCGAAAAGCCTCATCCTTTTGGGTGCAGCCTTGCTTTGGACCACCGGCACCGAATCAAACACAATTGGCTCCACAACTCCGCCTTGCTGCTGCCGCTGTATCATTCCCATTTGTGGAGCTCCTGAACCCACTGCCGATCTCAAATAAAATAGTGATCCCACTGTATCTCCTGGATTCACCACATTGCTTCCAGTTGGGTAACCAACATAGTAGCTATTTCTTCTGTTTATAGGGTTTACGGGTGACAAGTACAAGTGATCTCTTCCTGTTGGTGGTGGCCGCATTAGAAGTGGATTCCATGGGATTGAGCGGCCGAAAGAGAAGTAGTGTTGATGGGGATGGAAAGAAACCAGGGCTGGTGCATCAGGTCTCCGCTTCGAATCAATAAAAAGACGATCTTTACCCACTTCACCTGCTCCTCTCTGGAAAGAAACTATATCGCCTGCATCAAGTTTCTTATCCTTGACAAAGCGGCTCCAGCCTTTGGTCATCACATAGCTTTGGCTGCTATTCCAATAAGAGTATCTGAATCTCCACGGCTTCCCATTTCTGTCCTCGAAATTCAACAGAAGACCTTTCTCGTTGGTGGAAGAATCCAAGGGGAAATACTTCTCTGCGTGTTGCTTTGGGATAACAAGTCGATTGAGTTTCCCCACATCGCTTGGCGTGACTACTTTGTCGAACATGTGTTCTTTCTCGATGTCGGCGGCACTTGCACTAGTCCTAAGCTCGAGGGTTGAATCTGAGTCTACGCGTCTGGAATCTGCTTCACTTGTTACAGTAGTAGCTTCGTTAATATCTTGTTGAGGTTGGCACCTGAAGCCTAACAAGTCGGAAGTCATTCGGTGATGGCGGTTGTCGTAAATCGGCCGAGGCTGCTCCTCCCACCCAGGGTTTCTAAGAGGAGGCAGCTGGGATTTGTGCTGAGAAGAAGAAGATGAAGGAGAAGGAGAAGGAGAGTAAGTAAAAGGGAGCTTACCTTTACCCATTTGCTCTTCTTCACACAACCCTTCTCTCCCTGATGACCCAAAATCCATGGTCTTGTTCAGCACCAATTTGTGAGTCTTCCTGGTGGATCTATCTAGACGATGAAGATGAGGAAGAAAAATCAACCAAACAAAACTAACAAGACAGGAAGTAAAGTAAGGAGTAACTAGGCTACTTGAGATCAAACAAACAAACAACCCCATAAACTATGCCATGTTGTTACTTGTTACTACATACTACTAGTACTACTTTTCTTGGTTTTGCTAGGGCTCAAGTTCAACACTGTTCAAGAGAAACGGGAAGGTTTTCCTTTTCCGGCGTTTAGATTGAAGCTAATATCTCTCAGTAGAATGAGAGAAATAAAATGGGGTGCTTTGTTCTTTGACCCAACAATTAGACCCAAATACGAAAACTAGACAATACACAACAATAAACTCCCTTGGATGTTTCAAACTAGTACTCATATTGCAACTCCATCTTAGCTAGTTGTTGACCTTGGGACTGAAAGAGAAACCAAAGAAAGAAAAAAAGAAAAAAAGAGTTGATTTGGTGTGATTTTACTTCAAGGGGGACGGCACGAACTTTCTCCACTCAGGAATACGTTCCTTTTTCCTTTTTCTTGAATAAATTCTCACTTTAATTTCTCTTGGTTATGCCTTTCCTTCTCTAGTTTTCATACGTTGGGGCCCCATACAGTTTCTGGCTCGGCTCATCCACTCATGTGAACTTGTCACCGTCCATCATCCTGGCTGCCATATATGCATCTTATTTTAGTATTTCAATTTGTATGATATCACCTTTATTTTTCAGAAGAAAAAAGAAATTTAACCCAATATTAATTGTCTTATCCTTTTAATTGATACTGTTTCTTTCCTGGATTCCTAGTTGGACTTTTGCTGCAACAATTTTGATCTAATACCACCAAATTAAGTTTGTTCCGTTTTTAAATGACTTTTTTAGTATTAAATTTTTATTAATTGCTTTGTTAAACTTATATTGGAACGAGTGGTAGGGTTTTGACTTGAAATGCTGTTTCAATTGGATCTGTACGGGCCCCTCTGATGGCCAACCAGATGGTAATAACATTTTTATAAGTTTGAGATATTGAAATTTACAACAAGGAGGCCTACCGTCCGTCCAATCATTTTAATGTCATAATATGTCGAGGGGAAAAAGAAGAGAAGAATGAGAAGGCTGCTGCTGCAATTGCAAAAGAGAGTAGGGAAGTAGAGTAGTAGTACAAGGCAGGCAGGCAGGCTGGCAATTCAATAACCCAAACTCCCAAACTAACATCATTTCCTTCGACTTCCATTCATCCAATCTTTTAGGTTTTCCCACTACTACATCTCCTATTTCTACTAAACTGCTCATTCAGTTTTTTTTTTTTTTTAAATTTTCCTTTATTTGTACTATATGTAATTCACAAACAACATTTACACACAATCTGTATTCCTATATTATGCATCTTACTAGTAGATTTCAAAATATAGCTTAATAATATTTTTTTTTGAAAATTTCATTCTTACAGATACAATCCTAACAACTAATATAAAATACAATGGGCAAAGAACTAAAAAGAATTTAATAAAACTCATATATGATAGATGTACTTATTAAATTTAGATACTCACACATCACAATTACATATGATGGAATTCGGCATCCATATCTGTTTTTTTCTCTAGTACAATGAGTAAAGAAATCTCTGTAAGATAACAATGAGCCAAATTACATATGAATTTCAACATTCCCAATATCAAGTTTTTTTTTTTTTTTAAGAACCCCTTGATTGGTTTGGCGGTTAAGGATTGGTCACCCCATGGAATCCACCCAAGTCCTAACCTTCACGGGGATCGATGGAAGGTCTCTATTTGGGCAATTCCTTTTAGATGTAGAGTGTGCGTATGTGACTCGGGTTTGTTCCTATTATAAATATGTGAATACCAAACATTTAATTGTAGATTATAAAAATATATATCATAATAATATAATAATATATATCAAACCATAAATTTTCTTCGATTAAATTGAATTAAATAACTGAGGACAACAAATTTTGGAGACATTAACGAAGCTATATATACACATATATTGGGTTGATGTAATGCCACAGTAGCAAATTAATATTCTCAACTCTTTAAGATAGTTTAAAAAATAATGAGGTAAATTTATTGAAGATTACTAAATTATTAGTAAATTTATGATTTGGTTATTCAACTTTAAAGAGTTACAAAATAGTGACTAAATTATTCAAAAATTTTCATTTTAGTTATTAGGTTGTTAAATCGTTGTTGTATGGTCTTCTCTATCCCCACCACCTACATCAATCAGAATCTCTCCTTTTCCTTCTCTTCCACAGTTCTATTTTTTTTCCATAAAATAATTTTGAAAGCCATGAATCTGTGAGTTAAAATCCAAACAACTTTTTTCTCTAATATTCAATTTTGATTGTCAGATCGACTTAGATTTAAAGTATGTTCTTTTACTTATTGATGGATACTAATTAACCATACTGATCATCAAATCGTCACTTGAACCTTGCTAGCCAAGCCTTTTTTTCCTTTAAAATATTTATCAATCTGGTGACTTAAATAAAACTTGTGAATAGTTTAATAATTTAAATAGAATTTCGTATACTTTTTAAAATTAAATAACTAAAATATAAATTTAATAGTAATTTAATAACTTTAAATGTAATTTATGTATGATAATATATTAATATTGTGCATGTATATCATGTATAGTAGTGCTGATACACAACATGTTTGTCTGTCTTCTTGTTGGGAGCTACCACCTCGTTATCATGAAGTCGTAAATATATTTAATGTAGTCTAAGACTAAAATTAAATAATTAATTAGTATATCCATAAGGCGGTATGAGATTGTTTTTAATTCACAAATCATATGTATATATATATATATATATATATATATATATATATATATATCTGCATATATATTTAAAATCGTATTCCTTAAAAAAATTTATTTATGATTTAGAATATGTCTTGAATGGCACGAATTGAATTGATGAAAACACAATAAAATAAACTTGTAAAACCTCAAAAATTAGAATTAATTAGGTATTTTTTAAAAAAAGTATTAATTTTTAAAACTATCAATTTATTTGAATAAAACCACTTAATATTTCAAAAAAAAAAAAAAACCTGCCACTTAAAACTTCAAATTTTATTTAAATTTAGCACATGTATTTTTATTTTTAATATATGTTAAAAATGAATTATCTTTTTAATTTTTATTTTTTTTCTTTTTATCAAAACAAACATACAAAATTTACATTGAAAATAATTAGAACCCTAAATATAGTGCCAATAAATTTAAAACCCATAGAAATCTTTTACCACAAAACTAGTTGATTGCTAAAAAAGTTTGGGAAAAGTACTCTATTCCCCTAAGTTTTAATAAAAAAAAATATTTAATACAAACATTTGATACTTGAACTTGAAATGTTTTTTTCCTAATTTAATTTTTAAGCTTTTTGAAACAATTTGATTTTCATAAGTGTCGAAAAAGTCAGTTTTTTGACCAAATTTATTAAACTAAACTATCCAAAAAATTTAATTGAGCAATTACGAAGCAAGTGCGGTATTAAAAAAATAGAAATATTAGCAATTAAATTGATAAAGTTGTTGATTATAGTAAGGGACCAAATTGAGAAGTGAATAAAATAGAGAGAATTGATCAAGGCATTTAGTAAGTCCTTAAAAGGCTATTAAACCAAGGACCTAATAGTAATAAAACCATCATCAACCCATAATGCCGAGGTGATCTCCACCATCATTTTCCATTTTCTATCCACCCAGCATATTTTTAACCATTGGATTAGTTAATAATTTAATTAATTAAGCAAATTGGTTTCAATTAATGGATGAGATAGTGGGAGAGAAAATTTATTATTCATCTTCATTTTTCCTCCCCAACACCGAACCTAAAGAAAGAAAGAAGAATAAAATCCTTTAGCATTGTTCCATTGCCGTCCAACAATTAATTAGGTAAGAAGTGATTTTCTTTTGAATTTTTGATGAAATCTTAATGTATGATAATAGTTATACTAGCTCATGCCTTAGATTTTACAATTGATGGAGTTTGATCAAGTCTCTATTGTTGGAAGCTTTAGAAAAAATTAGATGTTAAGAACTTAAAGATATGCATGTTTGGTATTAGGATGAATTATGGTAAGAATCATGTTAGAAGGTGGTGAGAAGTGTAGATTTAAGTTTAATTTAAGTTTAAGTTACATAGTTATTTGTGTTATTAGAGATCAATTTGTAGAGAATGAAAGCTGCTGGAAATAAAAGCTATGGATTGGTAGTTTAAAATCCTTAGAGAATAAATATGTAGTCTTGAGTTACAAAAAATTTAGACACTAAGTTTAAAAAGGGATTTATTTATAAAGTATGCAAATATGCTCGGTTGTTGGCTATACTTTTTTTTTTTTTATGTAAACTAATATCACTTTTGTAATCGAATTAAGGTACGCAGCTAACATCGAAGGACAAAGGTGAAATGGGCGACATATAGCGAAATCGGTTATTGCTAACTTAATATGTCTTAATCCATGTTTTTAAATAATGATTAAATATATTAAGTTAATGGTGATTATAAATTTCAAAGTATGTTTCATGTTGCGACTGAAATTCAAACAATAGTGTAAATATCACGTGGTGATCTCTAAGCTTAATTTAATGAACAAGGTAAGTAACTATATCTTATGTAAATTGATGTAGTTGAGATAGAATGCTAAATTCCTATTCTTGATTATATGATTTGATATAAATCTATGATATTGACTATATTGATGTTGAGAAAAGTAAATGACTTATACAATATTTATTGAAATAATATGTAAATGTGTATTTGTATGTGACTAAGATTAGTGTAAGGTTCAACATGAGCTATAAGTTCATGTCATAAGCTTAATGACTTTAATAATATTGATGAGATGATATGCATATGTGTAAATACTCATAAAATGTGGTGAAATTGGAATTATAATGAAATGATTAATTTAATTATGATGACAAGCGATCAAGAGAACCGTCCTATTAAATGATGTTAGACATAGTCAACGTATAGTTGACATGACATAGGATTTGTATATGTTGTTGGTGGGAGCAATCTAGAACTTTGGTGCAATTCATTTGGCACTTTAGTGGGATCCATTCTGGCACTTTTGTGCGGCTCATTCTAGCACTTCGATGTGATTCATTTTGTGGAATGTTAGGGGGATGAATGCATTTATGACTGACTAGCACTTTAGTTTTTATTGTGGAGTGTTAGGAGTGTTACACCCTGCCCGACGTAGTTCCAAGATGGTGGTTTGTGTGGGCATATTGTTGGCTAAAATATAAGCCAAGAGAGGCTAATTTACGCTCTATTTTCCAGGTTAAGTTAGTGTTAATTGTCACGCCATGATTGGCGGGTTGTTTGACTAATCTGGTAAGTTTGTAAAGACTTTGTTGAAACTTTGTCTTTCGGCGAAGTATAGGTTACTGATCTATATGTCTTGGCATGGTCGTTGTGGAGAACCTTCCAATCATCGAATTCTCTTGACAAGCCTTGTGTTGGCTGACCCTTTTGTTAGAATACGCTAGTGGTGGATTGTTAGATCATGGACCCGATAGTTTTATTATTGAGCACATGTGTAACATCCCTAACCTATTTTCGTCGCCGGTCTAAGGTTACAGAGCATTACTGTAAAAATCATAACAATTAACATCTAAATTATAACCTCCCAAACACGACATAGACGTTATGGCTAGATTGAGAAGGCTACATTAGCCACCAAAATGGCTAAGCTAACTTACTTTACTTTTGAAGGCCTTAAATAAACTCATTTTAGAGAAAACCATAGTTGTACTTTGGGTTAGCTTAAAAGCATTCATTCATTAGGTCATGTATACTTAGGACTCATTTTATTGTTGACAATGTTGTTTTAGAAAAACCATTTGCTTGTCGCTCTTTTTTTAAAAAAAAAAAAACTCGATGTTAAACTAATGCAGTGGAAAAACCATTTTTCAAGTCATTTTGGAAAATTAGTTGCCTTATCGATTTGTTTTTTTTTTTTTTTAAAACGGTTCCTTTGCAATGTAGCGAAAACTAGGGAATAATATCAAGTTTTACTTAAGCCCGATATCATGCATTATCCGATTATTATGCTTGAGTAATCCATGCATACAAGAATCCCAAAAAGAAAAGTTACCAAGCCACAGACCAGAAATAATTAAAAATTATAAACCAAAACCAATAAAGACTTAATAATACTTATTAAGAAAAATAATTCGAGGTCCAAGGTGATTCTCCGAATGCCGAGTCCGGTTTTAATTTCAAGGTTTACCTGAAAAGTTAAACACTATTGGGGGTGAGCTTATGAAAAGCTCAGTGTGAGTCTAACAATTATTTAAAACAAACATAAATATCAAATACAGTGAAACAAGTTAGCTTTAACACAAGAAAATAGAACCATCATAGGAAATTCATATCATTACATAGCCATTATCAAATTGATATCAAACGATGTATTAGCATCATTCATTTGAGTAACAATCATTAATTTCGATACCATTCAATACAACAAAATACAATACGTAGCATAAATCAATAACATTCGAATATGTCGTGTACATGATACAATGCAAAAAGGTTCCTACCCATACCATCTACTACACACCATGAGTTCCCCAGAAACCGTCATTCGAACTCCAAAACATTATGGGCTTAAACCCATTGCTGTTAAAACTGTAATATCCTAGATTTAGGGGTTATGCGTTTATGCATAATTCAAGTGATAGTGGGCTTAGTGTGTGTTTGGATATGTTTTAAGGGTTTTTTAGAATTTTAGAATGTAAGGGAATGCCTTAGAAAAATATTAGATTTTAAGTCTTAGAAGGGGAGCTAAGCAAAATTGGCCTTAAGAAAATTAGTTTGAGGTTTTAATCACAAGGAGTCAATTGGTAAAGTGGCAAGTGGAGTGTGGAGTGTACTAATGGTCTTAGGTTCGAATCCCATGGATGGCAATAAGGTGACTTTTATTTTTGCATGTGTATGGCATGTGTCGGTCAACTCTAATTAAGATAAGGTTGGACTTTGTCTTTTATGGTTAGTAGACTAAGGAATAAGGCAAGTGCTTAGTTATGGTATGGTATCAAGGAGTTATGGTATGATAAGGAGACAAAAGGCTTGAAATATGGAGTGTTGTTTTGGAAACTTTTCTATGGCCATTTGACCATGAATGTAGACGGTATAGTGGACTAGGGGGGTTGGCTTAATTTTGAATGTGATTAGGAGGAAATAAGGAGAAATTTAGGAGTGAGTTTAATTCAAAATTAGTTTGAATTGATGGCAAGAAGAATTTTGAGTGTGGTGGCCGAATGTGGGCCTCTTTTGGGTGATAATTTTCGGTCATGAGTGGGGGGGGAATAGCCGAATTTCCTATAAGAGGTCTAGAAGTTCTTTTTCGGTTCTCTTTTCTTTCTTTAGTATTCTCTTTCGAAACTTTCTTTTCACCCTTGCCATTGCCGAAATTTGCACCATATTTCTTGACCAAAAGCCGAAAGTTGGAAGTCATTTTGTGCATCTTTTTCTTTTTCCTTTTGCAACTTATTTTCCTTCCATTGTAACATCCCGAAATTGGGCCTAGTAGGATTGGGCCCATTGGGCCTTAGGCATAGGAGTGTTTAAAATTTTTGAGAACAGGAGAATGACATTATTTCAAGTTGGACTTATTAAGAAGATGATTTTAGAAAGTTACCGGATTCTATGAAGTTTCGAGTTCAAGTTGGGCCTTAGTAAAATTTTGTGTTTAAGCCTAATAAGGAGAGATAGTAAGTGGCATCAAGGCTTATGGAAATAAAAGAGTAAATTGCTAGCATAAATGAGCATATGGCAAGGAGGTTATGGCATCAAGTGAAGTACCTTGAGGGAAGAGGTTCAAATCCCATTGTGTGCAAATTTTGACTATTATTTTTGTACTTCCTTCCATGGTTGTAATTATGGTAAGGTGGACTTATTAAATTATGAAAAGGTATGGTAAGGAAGAAAATAAGGAAAAAGAAAGGAAAAAGAAAAAAAGAAAAAGGATAATAAAGAAGTGGGAAAATAATAATGATGGAATTTGGAATAATGGAGTAGGTGAGAAAAAAGGAATGATGGAGAGTGATTTGTTGAAAAAGAAAAAAAAAATATAATGATGAGATTTGAAAAGAATGGGGTAGGTGAGAAAAAAAAATGCATGGAGGGTGTAATAGCCCGATTTAGGGGATAGTCGGAACAGTGATCTCGGAATCACTAAACCGAGGATAGAGAAAATTATTTTCATGTTATTCTATGTGTATAACATGTTTATAAATATGCATGAAATTTTTGGTGTCTCAATATTAGCGATTGAGGGCTTAATTTCGAAAAAAGGACTAAATCGCATAAAGTGCTAAAGTTTAATTTATTTGCTAGAAGTGCCAAATAGCTATGGATTAGAAATTGGAGGTTCCAAATGTACAATTTGTCCTTGTCTAAATGAGTAGGCCGGCCATAAAAAAAAATATAGGGACAAGGGCATTTATTTTGGTCAAAATTGGTGGTATTGGTAGGTAAAATGAATAAAATAAGATGATATAAGCAAAAGTTATCATCTTTTCTTTTATTCTCCTTCACCAACCAAAAATATCAGCCATGGGAGGGCTTTGAAAGCTTGAAAATTTTAGCAACTCATTTTCTCTTCAAGTAAGTGATTTTGATGGCTTTAGTTGATAATTTTTGTATTTTTGGAGTCCTCAAAGCTTAAGCTAGCTAATGAGGGGACTAATTTGTAACATGGTTGAGAGTCTAGGGACTTGCCATGAGAGATTTTATGCTGGTTACAAGGTCTAGAAGTACTTTATCAAAGGTTCAATCGAAAACCTATCCCTCGTAAGAAGTGACTCGGATTTTTGGTGCCGCGGAGAGCATCGCGTTACGGGTTCCGAATAAGGTGTGTAATCTCATACCCTTCCATATACATATCTAAAATGGTGTGTAACCTCACACTTCTCTGAAAGTTTGTATGAACTATGCTGTTAATCGGTCGAAATACCGAAGAAAACTAAAAACCGGCATCCGTAATCACTCGGGTGTGCATATGATCGTAGTGGTAATCGTATTTCGTAATAAACCAGTTTCGGTTAGAAGCAGTGACGTGTTTTTGAAAAATCACTAAAAATAGGAGAAAATGAATTAGAAAGTGAATAAGATATCAAATTAAAGCTTGCTGTGTCTATTTTAATACGGAAGAAACGGAGAAGGAAAAGAAATTTTATATTCTGAGATATCTTTATTTTAGTGAGACTGGTTCTGATTAACTTCGGGGTTCACTGATCTGTTTTTGAAAAATCATATAAAATTGCACAAAGTGAATTATGGGTTATAATTTATATGCATGGATTCCTTATTGAGTCTATTTTCAAGAGAAACAAGTTGCAGTAGTATATGAAAACTGTACAGTGAGATAATTGAAATTAAGTTAAGAGAGGGCAGAATTGCTGGACAGTGAAACAAGGGAAAATTTAAGGAATAAACTGTACTAAATGGATAGGCTAAAAATTCTGGAAAAATTACAGTAAGAAGATACATGAGTCTAGTTTCAAGGAAATTTTACGGATCTAGATTTCGAGTTTTCTAACTCGAGTTATAGCCAATTTAGTCAGTATGACACAAATGGATAGTTTAAATTTTTATGCCCCAAATTACTAGTTAAGTTTTAGTTGCGAAATTACCCCGTTTGGGCCTAAAATAGATTTTGACCTAATAGTTCCGTAGAGACCCAATAGAGTTCTGTATCACTCGAGGCGATAGTGAATCTTCGGAAACACCGTTAAATATGAAATTACCGAATTACCCTTAGAGGGTAAAATTACCGGATTACCCATGGTGGTTAAAATTACTGAATTATCCTTGGAGGGTAAATTACTGAATTACCCTTGGAGGGTAAATTACCGAATTACCCTTGGAGGGTATATTACCGAATTACCCTTGGTGGGTAAATTACTGAATTACCCTTGGTGGGTAAATTACCGAATTACCCTTAGAAGGTAAATTATCGAAATACCCTTGGGTTGTGAAATTACCAAAATACCCTTAGAGGGTAAATTACCGAAATTCCCTGGGTTGCGAAATTACTAAAATACCCTTGGAGGGTAAATTACCGAAATACCCATCGGTTGCAAATTACCGAAATACCCTGGGTTGTGTAAATTATCGAAATACCCTTGGGTTGTGAAATTACCAAAATGCCCTTGGAGGGTAAATTACTGAAATACCTTTGGGTTGTAAAAATTACCAAAATGCCCTTGGAGGGTAAATTATTGAAATACCCTTGGGTTGTAAAAAATTACCAAAATGCCCTTGGAGGGTAAATTACCAAAATACCCCTGGGTTGCGAAATTATCGAAATACCCTTGGAAGGTAAGTTACCGAAATACCTTTGGGTTTCGAAATTATCGAAATACCCGTGGAGGGTAAATTGTCGAAATACCCCTCGGTTGTAAAAAATTACCAAAATACCCTTAGAGGGTAAATTACTGAAATACCTTTGGGTTGCGAAAATTTTCGAATTACCCTTGGTAGGTAAAATTTCTAAATTACCCTTAGAGAGTAAATTATCGAATTACCCTTAGTGGGTACGATTACTGAATTATGAAAATGCCCTTACGGGCCAAGTTACGAAAATGCCCCTAATGGGCTGAATTACGAAATGTCCCTACGGACCAAACTACGAAAATACCCTTTATGGGCCAAAATGTTATATTTGCTATATGGGCCAAATGTGATATTTGTTATATGGGCCAAATGTAAAATTTGCTAGATCGTTTAATGGGCCAACTTGTGTTATGGGCCTTATGTTGAAATTATTCTATAAATATTGTTTGTATATGCATACATGATTGCATGGGTTGGGATAATTGATGAAGAGAAGAAAGGCCTGTTGCCAAAATCTAGTTCGGTGGCTCTGCCACAATATGAAAGGCCTGTTGCCAAAATCTAGTTCGGTGGCTCTGCCACAATATGAAAGGCCTGTTGCCAAAATCTAGTTCGGGTGGCTCTGCCACAATCATTTTAAAAGGCTTTGTGCCATGTTATCAAAAGGCTTTGTGCCATGTTATAAAAAGGCTTTGTGCCATGTTATAAAAAGGCTTTGTGCCATGTTATCAAAAGGCTTTGTGCCACGTTATAAAAAGGCTTTGTGCCATGTTATAAAAAGGCTTCGTGCCATGTTATTAAAAGGCTTCGTGCCTACGTTTTAAATGGCTTTATGCCTGCGATTGGTGTGTTGGCGGGGTGGGTTGACTTTATCCCCACAGGTGTGATGGTTGGTATGGGTGGTGTGTAGCGGATGAAAATTAGGCTTGGTTGGGAATTGCATATCACATGCATATTATGTTCATGTTATTATGTTATAATTGTAAATGGGCTTAGGCCCAAAATATTACTATGTGTGTTCCGACCCAGTGGATGATGGTAAGGGGATTACACACTGAGTTCTTGTAACTCACCCCCCTTTCTCTCAACCTTTTCAGGTAATGCTCAGTGACGTGGACTTGGGCCCTGGATGACTCGGTGGAGACCATACTTCAGAAATGGTTCATTTGGACTTCAGACTTATTTCTTGTTTATTTTATTACTCTACTATTTGGGGTTAAATGTTGTAATAAGGCCTAGGATTTTCTTTCAAAATGCTTCTGCAACTCTATTCCCAAACATCCCATTTTCGTAAATTGTTTATTTCAAATATGTTTTCACAACCAAAAGGTCTTTAAAGATAATTACGTTTTCAAGTAGATAACAATTGCTTAAGTGTTTTGGGTTTTAACAAAGAGGTCGTAATTCTCGAACAAGTTTTTAACAATCTCAAAGATGGTTTAAAAAAAAAACTTCCATGTGACACGTCAAATTCGGGCTTAACTTCTAGGCCGGGTTTGGGGTGTTACATCCATTCACTTTCTAAAAACCGAAACCCATTCTCTCATTTGCAACAAAGCCGAAACCTCTCCACCTTTGTTCTTCATTGCCGAATTCTCCTAACTTTCATCTACACTTCTTTTCTTCTTCTCAACCTCGGGGCTATACCTATTTTGTGTTATCCGAATATCCCTTCTCCATTTGGGAGTTTTTGCGGAATCTATTGGAGCCTTTAGAGGAGGGGGTATCGACATTCCTTTTCATCAATCTTCCAATCGGTTTCGAGTATAGTAAGTATTTTCTTAACAATCGAATTCTCTTCTTCTTCATTTAGTATGCCGAAACCAATGGTTGGCCTTGGTTTCTAAGGGATGGCCGAATGTATGTAGAGTCATAATATTGTGTTTCTTTTGTGTAGCCAACGGTAAGGAGCCTTAAGGAGGATTGTAAGGATTCGATTCATCAAGGTAAGTGTTATGTGGTGATTCGGGATTTAGTTAAGCAAAGTAGGTGGTTTGTAGTATTCGGCCATAGGCCATTTTATGAGTTTAAGTGATGACCAATTTCTGACTTTGGTTCTTAGGAGCAAATCGACAGGAATAAGAGAGTTTCGGGATTTAGTAGACTGTACCAAAAAGGTGTGTAGTTATTGCACTGTTCTCTTGATTGTTTATGTGTGTATGTTGTTATATATGTGTGATATGATGTGAATGGTAGCCGAAATAAGGGCTAAGATGGTGGATACCCATGGTGGGTGATCGAATAATCAGGTCAGTACTTTATGATATTAAATGATCACTGATGAATATGTGAAATGGTGATGAGCGTGTGTTATATACTCTATTAAATGATATTTTTGTCATGTTATATATATGCATGGGAATTTGGGACATGAATATTGAAGGACTGGGTGTACATTATGTACATGGTTTGATGTTAGCCTTGTGCTACATTGGCGCTTGATGTTAGCTATGTGCTTCATCAAGGTGGGGTGTTGGCTATGTGCCACCTCCTGGCGGATGATAGCTGTGTGCATCACCATGGATTGAGGATGACCTTGAGTCACCTTGTGGATATTGACATGTGGGGTCACTTAGGTGATCGGTGGCTTAGCCACGGCCTTGGGCGGCAGGTCTACCAAGGTAGGTGTAATGGATGGACACTAGGTTGGGTTGGGCTTCATGTTGCATATTTATGAATGTGGACTATGTGGATATGGGCCAAGCCCATAGTGGAGACATGTGAAATAACTATACACTGAGTCTGTTTGACTCACCCAATTTTTACCAAACATCGCAGGTGATGCATAAAGCTTGGACCGGGTTGGAGTGGATACGAGGTGGCCCATGCAGAAGAGGATTTTCTTTATACAATTTATGTTTCAGTATTTTAAGTATTTATTTATTGTAATAAGGGCCTCCTAAAGTATTTAAGGATTTTTGTTATGTTTTAAGTTGGATTGTCGATTATATTAATATCTGAAAAATGTTTTTATCTTTAGCAATTTTCCTTTTAAAATATATGATAAAGTTTTTAACCGAAGAATTTGAAACAATGTAATTTAAGTCGGAATTTTAATTACCCAATGTTTTATTAAAGACAATAAATTTTTATGTTTTCACTCTAAGTCAAAATATTTTTCAAACGTTTTCCGCAGTGGCATCCTAAATTCGGCCGTGGCTCGTGGGCCGGGTTTGGGGTGTTACAGTATTTCTACTGAAGTATTTTCAGTAGTTAATATAACAAAATTTTTATCGATAGAGAATGGTGAATGCTGATATATAAAATTATTACCTAATAATATATCTCCATGCATTTCATGAAAACATAATAATTTAGGAATCACAAATCTTACATTATTTATGTAGATTGGTATATTTTTTGCTTTAAAAAGAATTAAAGTTTCATTACCATCTACTCCAACAGCTCTTATTGGATTTCTCATAAGTTCCCATTTTTCTGATGGAATAGCATTTTCTCTACAGCTACTAGTTGTAGCTCCTGTATCTAATAGAGCATTTAAAGAATACGGATTATATTCTCTAAATTGAAATGTAATTTCAATATAAGTATAATATTTCCTAGGTTGGAAATGTGAAAAAGTAATAATATCCTTTTTCCCAAGTTTCATCTGTTGAATTATTGATTTTTCTTTGACTTTTGTATTTTTAGATATTTTTTCCAACTTATTTGGAAAATGAATCATTTTTAATTCTATAGGTAAATATTGGTTTTTCCAATATTTTAAGACATTTTTCAGATTATCTTCCTTTTGAAGATTTAAGTCTATCTTTCTTTTACCATAAGAATAAACAAATGTTTTATTTGTGATAAAGAAGGTCATATAGCAACAAATTGTCCTAACAAAGGCAAAAATGCTAGAAAGATGATTAAAAATCTTGAAGAACAAGATTTAGAAATATGTTTTAGTGAGGAAACAAATCCTACTGAAATATTATATGAGTTAATATCAGAAATAGAGTCTGATACAGATTCTGATGAATATATTTTTATGTTAGGAAGTAATTCTAAAAACAAGTTAGAAGAGATTCCTAACTCTGAACAACAGGATATTAAATTAGGAAATTTAATTGGAGAAGAAACAGACTTTTCTGATAATAAAATAGAAAATATTAATAAAAATCATATTTCTAAAGAAGAAATATATAAAATATCTAAATTTAAAATATGGTCACAAAGACACATAGAAAAAATTAGCGATAACACAGTCGCTAAAGATACTAAAGGAGGATTAACAGAAATCCCATTATTTACTAAAGAAAAGATAAAACGCATTAGGAAAAAATATCCTCAAGTTAGATATATACATTTAGGAGTCACTATGATAACAATTAGAGTTTTATTCAGAAGAGGTCATGATGTTCCTATTTTAGCAGCATTATTAGATAAAAGATTTGAAAATCCAATAAAAGCACTTATTGGAGGAATTCAGTCTAATCTACATACAGGAGTTATAGGATTTAAAGTTAAACCAAACTACTTTATATCCATAACAGATCCTCTAATAGAAGAGTGTCTATATCTTAGAATTCAAACAAAAAATTCTGATATTAGTGATTTAGCAGAAGATTTAGCAATAAGCTGGACTTCTATTAATGAATATACTAATACGGCACAAGTAGAAATAAAAGAAATTAATAATAAAATAATTGAGCTTTTTGAGCCTAATAAATTTACTACAGAAATTCAACCAAAATTATTACATTTAAAAGATCTATCAATACCAAAAGACTGGATGATAAAAAAACTAATAATGCTAGTACTTCTAAACCAGTAAGTACTATTGAATATATGTCATCTGGAGACAAGTTATATTTTAAAAATAATCTGATAACCAATATAGATGATAATTTAGTATTACCTTCTAGTTCTCAACCAGAGGAAGAAGAAGATAATATAAGTACTTCTACACCAATAGGTATGAAAACAGTTCATATTCCTATTTTTCCTACTACACCTAGTAGAAATTCTAGAAACACTAGAATGAAATATATACATTATTCAATAGAAGATATTACAAATTTCAATAAATATATTGAAATTACATTACATGATAAAGATTATAAAAAATATTCTTTACATGCTTTATTAGATACAGGTGCTACAACCAGTAGTTGTAAAAAGAATGTTCTTCCTGAAGAATATTGGAAACCTGTAAAAAAGATAATAAATATTAATGGAATAAATGGTAGCAAAACTACTGTTTATTATAAAGCAAAAAATATTCCAATTTATATTAATAATGTTAGATTTATAATTCCAAAATTATTATGTTTACCTGATATGTATGGAGATATATTATTAGGAAATAATTTTATAAATCAATATTTACCATTTACTATTAATAAAAAATCGGTTAGGTTATCTATAGAAAATACTTTTATAGAAATACCATTAGTAGAAAATACTAAATTTATTTTTACTAATGTTTGCTGATTTCTTAGTAGGCCTTATGGATAGAGGTAAAAACCCTCTAAAAGAAAAAGTTGGAGAATGGACAACTGTCCATAAAAAACCCAGCAAAGGAAAAACAGTAAGTCCTAAACCAGGATTTATTACTGTACCTACTCAAGTACCATTTTATCCTAATCAAGGATATTATGTACCTTATCCTATGGTAAACCAACCATTTGGATCACAATCACCAAACTCGGTGAATGATTTTATTTGGTCACAAGATCCTTATTCAGTATATCAAAAAAGCTATGCTGAAATTATACAAGAAACAGAAAATTTGTTGAAAAAACAACAAATTCCTGAATTAAAAGATTTTTATAATCCAGGATTACCTATAGAATATTATAATTTTATAAACAAAATATGGAAAACCCATATTACTGACC
Source organism: Gossypium australe (assembly GCA_005393395.2). Classification (NCBI taxonomy): domain Eukaryota; kingdom Viridiplantae; phylum Streptophyta; class Magnoliopsida; order Malvales; family Malvaceae; genus Gossypium; species Gossypium australe. Next base: position 63,143,754 of record CM016621.1, on the reverse strand, counting down.
AAAGAGCAAACTTTAGAAGAGCTCTTACACAGTTTTCAGATTTCTTAGTTGAAAAAACAACTAAAGAAAATGAAGCTCATGATTTATTACTAAAATCTATTTTATACAGAGATTGGGATGAAATCCTAATCGAATACACAGATATTAAGGAGATAAACAATCTTCTTGATATATTCCAATATTTTATTAATAAGGGAACAAACAGTCCTATTATTAATAAAATGTTTAGAATATGTCTATATAACAAATGTAGACAAATTCTACCACCAGAAATATTTTCAAAAATAGACAGAGCTATTTGCAACCAGCAAACTCAATTTACTGAAACTTTTTCAAAATATTATTTACAAGCTTATGTTTTTACTAATGAAATAGGAGAACAATTTCCTACTATCAAATTTAGGCTTAATCATGAACCATTTGATATAACCAGTATTGAATGGGGATTTGTTAAAGAAATAACAGTCCAAAATCTTTCTTTTTACTTATTAAAAGATTTTCCAGCTATAGTAAAATTTAGATTAACAAATTTTGTTGATTTAGATGATTTTGTCTACTATTTTCATATAGAAATATGTAGCCTTATTGGTATTGCTGAAAAAGAAAAATTTTATCAGCCTTATCAAATATGGACTATTCATAAAGTGCTTGGAGGAAGATCCCTCTCAGCAGTCAATGAAAATCAACAACAACATTTGGCAAAAACCATTGACAAATGTTATAATGAATTTTCTAATTATCAAATCCAAGTCGGAATTGATTTAATGACTGAGGCCCAGTTTTTACTAAAACAAACTAGTTATATGTTCTGGACCGATGGAAGAAGAATTTTAGCTTATGATACTGGAAGAACCCAGATAGAAAGAAATGAAGAAGCCATCCAGTTATTAAAAAAGATAGCTGACATGGAGATAGATGATTATCCATTAGCAGCGGAAGTCAAAGAAGCATGGGAAAGCTGGAATACACCAGTTCCTTCACCAGAATCATTACACCTTGATGAAATCGAGGAGATGAATTTACAAAATATCCAAGAAGGATAAGATCAAATTCAAAAGAGGAGTGATTAAAATATTGGATGTGACAACCCATCATCATCCACAACAAGTGATGCAGGCAATGATGTAAGCAGCCATCAATGTCATATAGAAGATGATGTAAGCAATGATGCAAGCAGCAATTATTGCAAGAAGAGAGTGGAAACAACCACAACAATTTTGTCAGAAGGCTACGTGGAAGCAACTACCGAGCCTATAATAATGTAACACCCTGGTTTAGGGGCTGTGTATATTGGGTATAAATCAAGTGTTAGTAGGTTTTTGGGAGTGCTTGGATGAGTTTTAGAGGTTCTAAGAATGCTTGGATGAAAGGGGAAGGCTTTAAAAAATTTTAGATTTTTAGTGTAGAAAGGGAAACTGGGGAAGAAGGCCTTAAAATAAATTTTTGGAGTTTAGGACGCAAGTAAGGATCTGGCAAAGTGGCGTGGAGGTGCTGCTTAAGGGGCTGGAAGTAGGGCCATTGAGGGCCTGGGTTCGAGTTTAGGCGGCAACAAAAGTGGCATTTTATTTTTGTTTTGGGCGTTGGGTTTAGTAAGGCCTTAAAAATATATGGTGAGGATTTCGGACAAGAAAGATGGGCTGGTGGAGTGGCACTCATGCGCCACTTAGGCGCTGGAGGGAGGAGAGAGCGCGGGTTCGAGGGCTGGAGCAGCAGTGTTGGCGTTTTTATTTTTGTATGGTGATGGGCTGAGGTAGGAAGGGGTTAAAAATAATTGTTGGGGCTATTTGACATGAAAGTCAATATGGCCGAGTGGCCTGGGGCGTTGGAGGAGGGGTGTGCAGCAGGTTGGTCCCAGGTTCGAACCCAAGGCTGTGCAATTGGAGTTTTTTTTTTTATTCCTTTTGGCAGCATATTGGAAGGGTGGACGGCACATGGAGCCTGCAGGTGGGGATAAAGATTAGGATTAATTTTGTTTTAAATTCGACTGGAGGAGATAATTATTAGATTATTCTTTTATTTTTTTTTAGTTGATAAAGGTATAAAATAGGAAGGGAATTGGATTAGAATTAAAAGGAATTCGTGGCCGGCCAAAGTTATTAGGCAGTGTTTAAATTCGGCTGGAAGGTTGGTTTTTGGTTTTTTTTTATTGAAAAGGTGAAATAGGATAAGATTAGATTAGTGTTTAATTTCATCTAGTATTTGTTTTTTTTATTTATTTATTGTAGGATGATTATTATTTTTATAAGTGGGATAATAGTGGAACAATTCAAATTGTTTTTGAATTGAACTAATTCAATTTAATTTGAATTAGTGGGTGTTGGCCGAACCTTGGGTTCTTCATACGGGATAGTGGCCGAATTTTATATATAGGGAGAGCACCCTTTTTCATACTCTTTTTCTCCTTTTAATTGCTTGTGCCGAATTTATTTGCTCTTCTTTAGTGTTCTTGCCGAATTTGAAGCAAGAGAGATTCTCTTCTTTTCCCAATTATTTTGCGTAGGCCAAGACTTCTTTAATGTTGAACACCATTGCCGAGACCTCTTAACTCTTTTTCAGTTAGCCTAAGCCGAATATCCATAGCCTTTTCTCCTTTTCTTTTCTTTATTTGTTTTAGCCGAATCTCCTCTCAAACCTGGTCGAAATCTCCTTTTGATAGCCTAGTGTGGTGGCCGAATATTAACAAAGGTGATCTCCTTTGTTCATCTCCATTCGGTTTTAAGGCCAACGCAAGGGAGCACTTAGGGGCTGTTCGGATTCGGCTACTCAAGTGATTAAGGAGCTTTTGGGATTTCAAGACTCTGTCGTCAAGGTGAGCAAGGGAAGGTCCCTGTCCCGAAGTTTAAGAAAAGAGCCGTCTCGGCAGTTCGGGATTGGCCACCGGGGTGTGGTCGTGCAGCAGAAAACGATAGGCAGATAGCTGTAGTCTCGCTAAGCGATAGCGTCGAAATCGAGGGTTTAGAACTTCAGGTTATAAGGTGTGTAACTAACCCACTGTTTCCGGGTTTTATGTGTTATATGTTTTACTAACAAATGCAGTAATAAGTGTGCCATATATGCCCTTAAAGGGTATAGCGATGATCAGGTTAGTATCGAACCTGTTGCAATGTGATTACTTGCTTGCATATGAGTATGTTTATGGATATAATAAGCATGTGTATGCATTATCACGATTATATATTATGTTACATGTGCATGGGTGGGTTTTGAAAGAAGGTACGGGTGTACTTCGAGTACGTGGTTGATGTCAGCTTTGTGCTACATCGTGGATTGGTGCTGACTGAGGTCGCGTTGTGGATCTTTGCGATTTAGTTCGCGTGGTTACCTTGATTGATATCGGCTCTATGCCATATCGTGGCTGATGGGTGCTGTGTGCTCCATCGTGGTTGATGTTAGCTACGTGCTACATCGTGGATGGCATTGGTTGCCTTTTTGGAGGGAAAAGGAGAGGGTGACTCGATAGTCCCCTGGTGTGTGGTAGGCTGGATAAGGGGTGTGTGTAGCGGATGGATCCTAGGTTTGGGTTGGGTATCATGTTGCATTGTTTCTTATAAAATGATATGGAAATGGGCCAAGCCCAATATGACATGTGGATAGGTATGTTTTGGGAACATACGTGGAAATGGGCCTAGCCCAGTACTTGAATGTGAATTGATTATGGGCCAAGCCCAGATTGTGGTAATATCTAAATGATTATGATTACATGTTGCATATGAATTGGGTTGATTGTGGCTAATATGTGGGTGGATATCAGTGGTTTAATTACACACTGAGTCATTATGACTCACCCAATTATTTATCCAACATCGCAGGTGACTTGTTGATCGGACCGGGTTGGAGTGGATACAGGGTGGCCCATGCAAAGGACGTTTTAAATATTTTCTTTATGCATTTTAATTTGAAGTACTTGAATTTAATTATTTTTGTAATAAGGGCCTTATTATTATTATTTTTGTTATCACTATTTTTGATATTACTTGATATTATGGTTTACTTAAAATAAATGATTATGTGAAGATGATTTTAATTTTTGCAACCTATCTAATCAAAGTGTTTATATATTTTATACTAAAGTTTTAATATGGATTATTTTTAATAACAACATTTATAATTTTAAAAAAAGAAAAGACATGGTTTCCAAAAGTTAATAAAATTTTCAAGTTTTCTTCTAAAGACAACGATTTTCAACCGTCATTCCGCAGTGACATAACTAGATCCGGTCAAGGCTCGTGGGCCGGGTTTGGGGATGTTACAAATAAAGTCATCCTTATCAGGATACTGTGCGGATTTAAATTGTAATTAAATTAGAGTTTAAAAGTTTTCACTATAAATAGGCAAAGTTGTAGCCTAAACAAGGCATCTTGGATCATACCAAAAAATCAGATCTTTGATCAAAACTAGAAAAGAAGTTCTTTATCAATTTTAGTTTTCTCTTGTTCATCTTTCCTTTGTAAATTCTCTTTGTAAACTATCTACCTTTTCTTGTAAAAATAAAATCCTACGATATTATATCCTTCTGCTTGTGCATATAACCCTCCCTCCCCCCGTACTTGGTATCAGAGGAGCCCCGGAGTAACGATTTCTGGAGTTCTAATATCGTAGTTATCATTGTAAGTTTCTATCTTTTATTTGCAATTCCATTTATTTCGTTGTTGTTTATCTCAAAACCCATATATCTGTCGTTCTGTCTTCTTGTTGCCGTTGAGTCCGAGTGGGACGTTGTAGGCGTTGGTGAATACGTTAAAGACACAAAAAGTTTTAGGTACCAGGGATAAAAAAAACATGGAAGAAATGGATTGTTTATATAAAGATAAAACTTGTAATCATACTATGCATATAGACTCTAAAAATGAAAATAATGTTTCGGCTCTTAGTAAAGGTATCAATAGTTTAATAGATATGACATCTATATACTTTAATAAATTATATACTAAGGTTAGTAAAGTAGAAAAAGTAGATAATATGGGAGTAGTAACAGATTTAGATTTGAATAACAAGTCTAAAGAATTATTATCTGATGTTGACAATAAATTAGATCAAGTTATTAATAATAATAATATAGAATCCGATTTAGATTTAGGTCCTTTATATTATGGTAATAGTAATGTTATTTTAGCTTTATCAGATGAAGATGATTCTTCGGATGAATCTTCAACCTGTAAGAAAAAAGAAAAAAGAAAACAAAAAAGAGAAAATGTTAAAAAACAAGAAAAATATGATTTTGACTCTTATAAAACTTTAATAGAACATTGGAAAAACCAATTTTCTAAAACAGAAGATAATATGAAAGAGTTGAATATTTAAGTTAATAGAAGAACTTTATGAAAAACATAAAGATTTATTTAAAAAATATAATTATCACTATATGTTAAATTATGATACTACTGATAATAGTAATAATAGTAGTAATTCTGATAATTCGGATGTAGATATTAATGTAACTAGTCAAAATTCTGATGAAGAAAATACTTCAACAGAAGAAAATATAGAAATTCCTGAACCCATGGATACTGAACAAACAGATCCTTATGATTATATAATACCGAAACCTTGGGAAATTGATAAAAAAGATTCTTATGGTAAAAGAAAAATAGACTCAGATCTTCAAACAGATGATCATTTGAGAGCTATTAATAAAAATTATGAAACTGTTGAAAACACAACAAGAATATTAGGAAGTAAAATAGAAAATATAGCTACTAATGATATAAAATTGGAAACACCCAGGAGAAACTAGTCAACCTACACCTATACCCTATAAGGTTGATGATTTAAATAAAAGAAATGTTGCTCAAGGAGGAATATATTTAGATTTAACTAATGTTTCTTTATCAGACTATGAAAAAACAATAAATGATTGGGCACAATCTATGACTATTGTTGTAAACAACAACAGTACAGTCTGGTCAAAAGAAAAGTTTTTAAATTATTTTGTAGGAACTTTTTAAGGAGATGTTCTACAATTTCTCAGACGATGGGAAGAATCTGAGAAAGGAAAAGAACAAAAGGGTCAACTTATTAATCAAATAAGTTCTCCTAAAGATTTACTAAAAGGTTTAACTTCAATTCTAAAAACAGAATTTTGTGGTTATACTAATAAAAAAGACCAGGATAGCCAATCCAGCTATATCTTGTCAAAATTAAAATTATGTGATATTAGATATTTAGAAGAATTTTCTAAAAAAATTTCTTCATGAATATCAAAAATTAAAAAATGATAGTATAGAATTTTGGAGAAACCAATATTTTCATAAATTGCCACCACCTTGGGATGAAATTTGCATAAACAAATATGCTTCTTTCATAATCAAACATAGTAATGATAATAGTAAAGATGTAGCAAGTATAGATACTATAGGAAATATAATTAATTTTGCTAGAGAAAGAATTATATTACATTGCTTACAAAGTAAGGCAGCTAAACAAGTCAAAAATAAATTAAGTCATAAATATTGTACAAAGATGTTAGAAGGAGAATGGGAGTTTGGATGTAACTCTATACGTCCAAAACCTTATAAAAAGCATAAAAAATATAGGATAGCTAGATGGAAATCTAGTAATAAAAATACTAGTAATAAAAGTAATAAAAAGAAAAAATTTGTTAGAAGAAAAACTTCTACTAATAAAAAACGTATATGCAAATGTTTTATTTGTGATGAAGAAGGTCATATAGCAACAAATTGTCCTAACAAAGGCAAAAATGCTAGAAAGATGATTAAAAATCTTGAAGAACAAGATTTAGAAATATGTTTTAGTGAGGAAACAAATCCTACTGAAATATTATATGAGTTAATATCAGAAATAGAGTCTGATACAAATTCAGATGAATATATTTTTATGTTAGGAAGTAATTCTAAAAACAAGTTAGAAGAGATTCCTAACTCTGAACAACAGGATATTAAATTAGGAAATTTAATTGGAGAAGAAACAGACTTTTCTGATGATATAATAGAAAAGATTACTAAAAATCATATTTCTAAAGAAAAAATATATAAAATATCTAAATTTAAAATATGGTCACAAAGACACATAGAAAAAATTAGCGGTAACACAGTCGCTAAAGATACTAAAGGAGGATTAACAGAAATCCCATTATTTACTAAAGAAAAGATAAAACGCATTAGGAAAAAATATCCTCAAGTTAGATATATACATTTAGGAGTCATTATGATAACAATTAGAGCTTTATTCAGAAGAGGTCATGATGTTCCTATTTTAGCAGTATTATTAGATAAAAGATTTGAAAATCCAATAAAAGCACTTATTGGAGGAATTCAGTCTAATCTACATACATGAGTTATAGGATTTAAAGTTAAACCAAACTATTTTATATCCATAACAGATCCTCTAATAGAAGAGTGTCTATGTCTTAGAAATCAAACAAAAAATTCTGATATTAGTGATTTAGCAGAAGATTTAGCAATAAGCTGGACTTCTATTAATGAATATACTAATACGGCACAAGTAGAAATAAAAGAAATTAATAATAAAATAATTGAGCTTTTTGAGCCTAATAAATTTACTACAGAAATTCAACTAAAATTATTACATTTAAAAGATCTATCAATACCAAAAGACTGGATGATAAAAAAACTAATAATGCTAGTACTTCTAAACCAGTAAGTACTATTGAATATATGTCATCTGGAGACAAGTTATATTTTAAAAATAATCTGATAACCAATACAGATGATAATTTAGTATTACCTTCTAGTTCTCAACCAGAGGAAGAAGAAGATAATATAAGTACTTCTACACCAATAGGTATGAAAACAATTCATATTTCTATTTTTCCTACTACACCTAGTAGAAATTCTAGAAACACTAGAATGGAAGATATACATTATTCAATCGAAGATATTACAAATTTCAATAAATATATTGAAATTACATTACATGATAAAGATTATAAAAAATATTCTTTACATGCTTTATTAGATACAGGTGCTACAACCAGTAGTTGTAAAAAGAATGTTCTTCCTGAAGAATATTGGAAACCTGTAAAAAAGATAATAAATATTAATGGAATAAATGGTAGCAAAACTACTGTTTATTATAAAGCAAAAATATTCCAATTTATATTAATAATGTTAGATTTATAATTCCAAAATTATTATGTTTACCTGATATGTATGGAGATATATTATTAGGAATAATTTTATAAATCAATATTTACCATTTACTATTAATAAAAAATCGATTAGGTTATCTATAGAAAATACTTTTATAGAAATACCATTAGTAGAAAATACTAAATTTATTTTTACTAATGTTTGCTGATTTCTTAGCAGGCCTTATGGATAGAGATAAAAACCCTTTAAAAGAAAAAGTTGGAGAATGGACAACTGTCCATAAAAACCCAACAAAGGAAAAACAGTAAGTCCTAAACCAGGATTTATTACTGTACCTACTCAAGTACCATTTTATCCTAATCAAGGATATTATGTACCTTATCCTATGGTAAACCAACCATTTGGATCACAATCACCAAACTCGGTGAATGATTTTATTTGGTCACAAGATCCTTATTCAGTATATCAAAAAAGCTATGCTGAAATTATACAAGAAACAGAAAATTTGTTGAAAAAACAACAAATTCCTGAATTAAAAGATTTTTATAATCTAGGATTACCTATAGAATATTATAATTTTATAAACAAAATATGGAAAACCCATATTACTGACCAAAGAGCAAACTTTAGAAGAGCTCTTACACAGTTTTCAGATTTCTTAGTTGAAAAAACAACTAAAGAAAATGAAGCTCATGATTTATTACTAAAATCTGTTTTATATAGAGATTGGGATGAAATCCTAATCGAATACACAGATATTAAGGAGATAAACAATCTTCTTGATATATTCCAATATTTTATTAATAAGGGAACAAACAGTCCTATTATTAATAAAATGTTTAGAATATGTCTATATAACAAATGTAGACAAATTCTACCACCAGAAATATTTTCAAAAATAGACAGAGCTATTTGCAACCAGCAAACTCAATTTACTGAAACTTTTTCAAAATATTATTTACAAGCTTCTGTTTTTACTAATGATATAGGAGAACAATTTCCTACTATCAAATTTAGGCTTAATCATGAACCATTTGATATAACCAGTATTGAATGGGGATTTGTTAAAGAAATAACAGTCCAAAATCTTTCTTTTTACTTATTAAAAGATTTTCCAGCTATAGTAAAATCTAGATTAACAAATTTTATTGATTTAGATGATTTTGTCTACTATTTTCATATAGAAATATGTAGCCTTATTGGTATTGCTGAAAAAGAAAAATTTTATCAGCCTTATCAAATATGGACTATTCTTAAAGTGCTTGGAGGAAGATCCCTCTCAGCAGTCAATGAAAATCAACAACAACATTTGGCAAAAACCATTGACAAATGTTATAATGAATTTTCTAATTATCAAATCCAAGCCGGAATTGATATGATAACCATGGCTGAACATCTTCTTCATCAACAAACTTATATGTTCTGGACTGATGGAAGAAGAATTTTAGCCTATGATACTGGAAGAACCCAGATAGAAAGCAATGAAGAAGCCATCCAGTTATTAAAAAAGATAGCTGACATGGAGATAGATGATTATCCGTTAGCAGCGGAAATCAAAGAAGCATGGGAAAGCTGGAATACACTAGTTCCTTCACCAGAATCATTACACCTTGATGAAATCGAGGAGATGAATTTACAAAATATCCAAGAAGGATAAGATCAAATCCAAAAAAGGAGTGATTAAAATATTGGATGTGACAACCCATCATCATCCACAACAAGTGATGTAGGCAATGATGTAAGCAGCCATCAATGTCATATAGAAGATGATGTAAGCAATGATGCAAGCAGCAATTATTGCAAGAAGAGAGTGGAAATAACCACAACAATTTTGTCAGAAGGCTACGTGGAAGCAACTACCGAGCCTATAATAAAGTCATCCTTATCAGGATACTGTGCGGATTTAAATTGTAATTAAATTAGAGTTTAAAAGTTTTCACTATAAATAGGCAAAGTTGTAGCCTAAACAAGGCATCTTGGATCATACCAAAAAATCAGATCTTTGATCAAAACTAGAAAAGAAGTTCTTTATCAATTTTAGTTTTCGCTTGTTCATCTTTCTTTTGTAAATTCTCTTTGTAAACTATCTACCCTTTCTTGTAAAAATAAAATCCTACGACATTATATCCTTCCGCTTGTACCAAGTACGGGGGGAGGGAGGGTTTTATGCACAAGTGGAATGATATAATATCTTAGGATTTTATTTTTTTACAAGAAAAGGTAGATAGTTTACAAAGAGAATTTACAAAGGAAAGATGAACAAGAGAAAACTAAAATTGATAATTAACTTCTTTTCTAGTTTTGATCAAAGATCTGATTTTTTGGTATGATCCAAGATGCCTTGTTTAGGCTACAACTTTGCTTATTTATAGTGAAAACTTTTAAACTCTAATTTAATTACAATTTAAATCCGCACGGTATCCTGATAAGGATGAATTTATTATAGGCTCTGTAACATCCTAGATTAGGGGTTATGCGGTTAGTGCATAATCCATGTAAGAGAAGGCTTAGTATGTGATTGGGAGTGTTTTAAGGGTTTTGAGAATCCAACGATGTAGGAGGAAGTTTTGGAAAAATATTAGAATTTTAAGTCTAAAGGAGAAGCTAGGTGAAGGAGGCCTTAAGGAAAATTTTAGGCGCTTTTGGACATGAAAGAGGGCTTGGTAAAGTGGCTGCAAGGCGCTACTTAGGGCCTTGGTGAATGACGCCATGAGCAGGGGAGAAGGGCCTGGGTTCGAGTCTTGATGGCAGCATAAGTGTGTTTTTATTTTTGCTCTTTGCGTCAAGAAGGGAAACTGGGCTAAGGAGGCTTTAAAAGAAATTATAGGGAGTTGATGACACAAAAGAACCAGCAGCAAGGTGGCTTGGGGCGTTTGCGTCAAAGGGGCTTCAGGAGGGAAGAGGTTCGAATCTTGTTGGCTGCAAGGAGTGTGTTTTATTTTTGGGCCTTTGACGTCAAGAGTGGAGACAAGTGGGACGGCATTGGACTTTTAAAATGGATGAGATAAGGCTTGTTTTTATTTTAAAATTTGGCTAAAGAGTGGGGGTTTTGTTTTATTTGTTTTAAATATTGAGATAGTGGATGAATGGAGGTTATTTAATTTATTTTGAATAAGTGGGGATTTATTTTATTTATTTTAAGTGGGTAGATAATTGGGGATTTTGTTTTATTTGTTTTAAATATTGAGATAGTGGATGAATGGGGGTTATTTAATTTATTTTGAATAAGTGGGGATTATTTTATTTATTTTAAGTGGGTAGATAATTGGGGATTTTGTTTTATTGTTTTAAATATTGAGATAGTGGATGAATGGGGGTTATTAATTTATTTTGAATAAGTGAGGATTTATTTTATTTATTTTAAGTGGGTAGATAATTGGGGATTTTGTTTTATTTGTTTTAAATAGTGAGATAGTGGATGAATGGGGGTTATTTAATTTATTTTGAATAAGGGGGGTTTATTTTATTTGGTATAGATAGAAGATAATGGTGGCTTTAGTTTATTTAATTTTAAATGGGATGATAATGGATAATGTGATAGATTATTTTTTTAAATGTTGGGTTTATTTAATTTTATTTTGAAGAGAGGTATGGAGAGATATAGGGGTATAGGAGGGATCATTGTTTTGGGTATTCTTTTCTTCCTATTACCAATCTTTCTTCCTCTAGACGTCATAGCCAAATGCCTCTAAGTTTCTCCCATTCTTCCTTTCTTCAACTCCATACCTACTCCTCTTGATAGCAGCCGAATATGCAGTTACCCTTTTTAAAAGCTTAGCCGAACCTTGTGGAGAGCATTAAAGACGAAATTTTGATCACTTTGAACCTATTTGCTTCTTGGCCGAATCTACTTCTTTGTCTCAAGCTTCTTCCTTTTTATTGTTAGCCGAATCTTCAAGTGGTATTATTCTCCTACACCTGTCGCTAGTTTGAGAAGCCGAAAGTGTCTTGGGTGGTAAGTATTTCTCCTTTAGAAGTCGGTTTTGGATTCTTTTCTTAAAAGGTGCCGAATCAAGGGATGGCCTTGGTTTCTAAGGGATGGCCGAATGTTCTTATTGCCATAATAAGTATTTCTTTTATGTAGCAACGTGAAGGAGCCTTAAGGGAGTCTCTTGGATTCGATTCAGCAAGGTAAGCCTATATGTACTATTCGGCCATAAGCTTTATTGGTTATTAAGTTAGCCGATTCTAACATTTGCTAGATGGGGATTTCGACAACTTCAGGAACAAGCCGACATTTCGGGATCTAGTTAGCAAGGTAAGTGATCTAGGACTTTCGGTCAAAGGCCATATCTTGGGTTTAAATGTGACCGATTTTTATTATGGTTATTTAGGGGGCAAGTCGACAGAAGTAGGGCAAGTACTCGGGATTGAGTAGACTGTGCCAAAAAGGTGCGTAGTTATCGCACTGTCTCTTGAATGTTTAAATGTGTTATTATATGTATGTATATGATGTGCATGGTAGCCGAATTAATGGCTAAAAGGGTGGATACCCATGGTGGGTAAGCGATTAAACAGGTCAATACTTTATGACAATAAGTTTCCTATGGTATACGTATGAAATTGTGATAGCATGTGATGTATGCTTATTTTAATGATATTGTGGCATGACATATCTATGCATGGGATTTGGGATGAACAAAGAAGGAAAGGGTGTACATTATGTACGTGGTCTAATGATAGCCTTGTGCTACATTAGCGCTTGATGGTAGCTATGTGCTTCATCAAGGGAGGTGTTGGCTAGATGCCCATCTCGGCGGTTGATAGCTGTGTGCATCATCGTAGACTGATTGATATGTGGGATCACTTATGTGATCGGTGGCTTTGCCACGGCCTTGAGCAGCAGGTTTGCCAAGGTAAGATATGTGGGATCACTTGGTTGATCGGTGGATTAGCCATGGCCTTGGGCAGCGGGTCTGCCAAGGTAGGTGTGATGGATGGACATTAGGTTGGGATGGGCTTCATAATTGCATAATTTTTGTATGTGAACTGTGTGGATATGGGCCAAGCCCATATGTAGAGACATGTGAAATAACTATGCACTGAGTCTGTTTGACTCACCTAATTTTTCTCAAACCTACAGGTGATGCTTAAAGCTTGGACCAGGTTGGAGTGGATAGAGGTGGCCCATGCAGAAGATGTTTTTAATTGTTTACATATTTTTCAGTATTTTTAAGTATTTATTTGATGTAATAGGGGCCTCTTAAACTATTTGGATACTTTATTTATGGTTTTGAAGTTTATATTATTATTTAGCTAATAATGGGAAATATTTTGAATCAATTTATATTATAATAACTTATATAAAGTTTTAAATCCGGAAATTGGTAACAACTTGATTTTATTTGGAATTTTAAATATACAACGATTTATTAAAGACAATAAATTTTTATGTTTTTAATCCTAAGTCAAAATATTTTTCAAACGTTTTCTGCAGTGGCATTTCAAATTCGGTCGTAGTGAATGGGCCGGGTTTGGGGTGTTACAGGCTCGGTAGTTGCTTCCACGTAGCCTTCTGACAAAATTGTTGTGGTTGTTTTCACTCTCTTCTTGCAATAATTGCTGCTTGCATCATTGCTTACATCATCTTCTATATGACATTGATGGTTGCTTACATCATTGCCTGCATCACTTGTTGTGGATGATGATGGGTTGTCACATCCAATATTTTAATCACTCCTTTTTTGGATTTGATCTTATCTTTCTTGGATATTTTGTAAATTCATCTCATCGATTTCATCAAGGTGTAATGATTCTGGTGAAGGAACTGGTGTATTCCAGCTTTCCCATGCTTCTTTGACTTCCGCTGCTAATGGATAATCATCTATCTCCATGTCAGCTATCTTTTTTAATAACTGGATGGCTTCTTCATTTCTTTCTATCTGGGTTCTTCCAGTATCATAAGCTAAAATTCTTCTTCCATCGGTCCAGAACATATAACTAGTTTGTTGTAGTAAAAATTGGGCCTCAGTCATTCCGACTTGGATTTGATAATTAGAAAAATCATTATAACATTTGTCAATGGTTTTTGCCAAATGTTGTTGTTGATTTTCATTGACTGCTGAGAGGGATCTTCCTCCAAGCACTTTATGAATAGTCTATATTTGATAAGGCTGATAAAATTTTTCTTTTTCAGCAATACCAATAAGGCTACATATTTCTATATGAAAATAGTAGACAAAATCATCTAAATCAACAAAATTTGTTAATCTAGATTTTACTATAGCTGGAAAATCTTTTAATAAGTAAAAAGAAAGATTTTGGACTGTTATTTCTTTAACAAATCCCCATTCAATACTGGTTATATCAAATGGTTCATGATTAAGCCTAAATTTGATAGTAGGAAATTGTTCTCCTATTTCATTAGTAAAAAAATAAGCTTGTAAATAATATTTTGAAAAAGTTTCAGTAAATTGAGTTTGCTGGTTGCAAATAGCTCTGTCTATTTTTGAAAATATTTCTGGTGGTAGAATTTGTCTACATTTGTTATATAGACATATTCTAAACATTTATTAATAATAGGACTGTTTGTTCCCTTATTAATAAAATATTGGAATATATCAAGAAGATTGTTTATCTCCTTAATATCTGTGTATTCGATTAGGATTTCATCCCAATCTCTGTATAAAACAGATTTTAGTAATAAATCATGAGCTTCATTTTCTTTAGTTGTTTTTTCAACTAAGAAATCTGAAAACTGTGTAAGAGCTCTTCTAAAGTTTGCTCTTTGGTCAGTAATATGGGTTTTCCATATTTTGTTTATAAAATTATAATATTCTATAGGTAATCCTGGATTATAAAAATCTTTTAATTCAGGAAATTCAGGAATTTGTTGTTTTTTTCAACAAATTTTCTGTTTCTTGTATAATTTCAGCATAGCTTTTTTGATATACTGAATAAGGATCTTGTGACCAAATAAAATCATTCACCGGGTTTGGTGATTGTGATCCAAATGGTTGGTTTACCATAGGATAAGGTACATAATATCCTTGATTAGGATAAAATGGTACTTGAGTAGGTACAGTAATAAATCCTATTTTAGGACTTACTGTTTTTCCTTTGCTGGGTTTTTTATAGACAGTTGTCCATTCTCCAACTTTTTCTTTTAGAGGGTTTTTACCTCTATCCATAAGGCCTGCTAAGAAATCAGCAAACATTAGTAAAAATAAATTTAAAATCAGCAAACATTAGTAAAAATAAATTTAGTATTTTCTACTAATGGTATTTCTATAAAAGTATTTTCTATAGATAACCTAACCGATTTTTTATTAATAGTAAATGGTAAATATTGATTTATAAAATTATTTCCTAATAATATATCTCCATACATATCAGGTAAACATAATAATTTTGGAATTATAAATCTAACATTATTAATATAAATTGGAATATTTTTTGCTTTATAATAAACAGTAGTTTTGCTACCATTTATTCCATTAATATTTATTATCTTTTTTACAGGTTTCCAATATTCTTCAGGAAGAACATTCTTTTTACAAATACTGGTTGTAGCACCTGTATCTAATAAAGCATGTAAAGAATATTTTTTATAATCTTTATCATGTAATGTAATTTCAATATATTTATTGAAATTTGTAATATCTTCTATTGAATAATGTATATCTTCCATTCTAGTGTTTCTAGAATTTCTACTAGGTGTAGTAGGAAAAATAGGAATATGAACTGTTTTCATACCTATTGGTGTAGAAGTACTTATATTATCTTCTTCTTCCTCTGGTTGAGAACTAGAAGGTAATACTAAATTATCATCTGTATTGGTTATCAGATTATTTTTAAAATATAACTTGTCTCCAGATGACATATATTCAATAGTACTTACTGGTTTAGAAGTACTAGCATTATTAGTTTTTTCTATCATCCAGTCTTTTGGTATTGATAGATCTTTTAAATGTAACAATTTTAGTTGAATTTCTGTAGTAAATTTATTAGGCTCAAAAAGCTCAATTATTTTATTATTAATTTCTTTTATTTCTACTTCTGTCGTTGTAACACCCCAAACCCGGTCAACACACCACGACCGAATCTGGCATGTCACAGGAAGAAAACGTTTCGAAGAAAACAAGTTACCGGTTAAGTTTCAGTGAAAAACTCTTAATATGTTTCATGTTTGCAGAAATTAGGTGCACGTTTAGTTAGGTTACTTTGAAAATCCCGAAAATGTTCTTTTAAAACTCATTTGTCGATTTATAGAAAACGTTTAGGTTAAAAAAAACCCGAGTGAATAAATCTTAAGTATCTAGAAATCGGTTGAATTGAGTGTGAAAAACTTTGGTTTGGCAATCTTTTGAGTTGTCGTTATTATCAAGTGAATTATATTACCCGATGGTAAAGTTTTGAAAACCATTGCGTATTGTAGTTTAGAAAACCTTGTGTTCAAGTTGTCAAGTCAAACAAGTAAATTACTTTGCCCTATTTGAAATCAAATCCAAAGCATAAAATAATCCAAAAACATAATTTTAAAGGCCTTATTACAAACCCAAAATAAAAACTGAAATTCAAAATAAATACCCAAACCAAAAGTTCATGTAAAACTGAATGTATCTAATGCATGGCTACCTCGAGTCCATCCGGCTCCTCATCCGCGATCTACGAGTCACCTGAAAAGATAAGGGAGAAGGTGAGTCACCAAGACTTAGTGCATAATCCCCCTCCCGGTTAATGCAACATGCTTACACAAGTCATAACCAAGCAAATACATCATGCACCCAAACCTAGCCATCCATAACTCCGTTTCTACCCCGTGTGGTACCAAACCACTGGTGGTGCCAAACCACTGGTGACCCAAAGTCACGATATCCAATAATAATGAGGTACCAAACCACTGGTGACCCAAAGTCACGAATAATCCATCTATGGGGCCAACCCACGTTGTGATACCAAATCACTGGCGACAATCCCGTCATATCAAATGTGGGGCCAACCCACTGTGGTGCTAAGCCACTGGGACGAGTCGCTATGAGGTGCCAAACCTCTGGTGACCCAAAGTCACGAAATCAACTGTGGTAGCAAACCACTGGTGGTGCCAAACCACTGGTGTCCCAAAGACACGGATATCAAATCTTCCCCCTCCTCTCATTATACCCATAACAATGCAATACATGTATAAATCATGCCAACATGCTTTAATAATAACAGATATCAATTGCAACATAGGCCATAGTTTCAAGCATCACATATAGCAAAATCATATCAAAACGGACTTACCCGAATCCTTGCTCATACCCATAAAGGTATCATATCACGATCTACACAGTTTTAGGCTTTTAACAAGTTTAGGTTATTAGCATATTTATTTAGTTATGAAGTGTGTAAGTTACACACCTGTTACTAACGCAATCACTAAATCCCGAAGACCCGATCTGCTGCACGCGATCTCCTTGATCCTACATTCAGCCAACCCAAAATCAGTAACAAGGCCATTCGGCCACACCAACAAATCCCGAAGGGTTAACGCATGGAACCCCAAACCTTACCTTAATGCTCTTTGAATACTAGCCACCACCCAAAGTATGTGAGACTGAACCTTCCCCTACAATCGGCAATCATTAACACCCATTTTCACTAGCCTTCGGCTTTCCAAACAACTGAAAGAATGATTAAACTAACATGGATCCTTACCACTTAACTTACCGAATTCGATTGTCAGAGAATAGAGGGCTTAGATCGACTGCTTCAAAATCCCGGAGATCCTAAAAGAAATCGGTTTTCAAAGATGATTAGCAATCTTGCTAACAAATGCCGAAATTCGGCTTTTGCTCTCATGAGAGTCGACAGAGAGAAGAGAAAAGGAATAAAGAAATTCGGCCAAGAACACTTACCCTTCTTCAAAACCGATTAGAGAAAAACCAAAAGAAGATTTAGGCTTGACTGATATTCGGCCAAAACAAACAAGAAGAGAATAGGGGAATTTCGGCAATAGTGTTAAGTGATGAAGGGAGATTCGGCTATGGTTGATAGAAGAACACAAATGGAATTCGGTTAAAGAAGGAAAAGGGAGAATGGGAGAAAGATGATTGGTATTCAGCCTAGGCTTAAAGAAAAGAGATTCAAAGAGTTTCGGCAAATAGAAAGAAAAGGAGAAGATTCGGCTCAAAAGGTTGGAAGAAAGAAAAGATGAAGGGAAGAGGGTTACTTTTCGGCTACAAAGAAAATAAAAGATGAGAGAGGGCTCAAATGGAGATTCGGCCAAATGCTTAAGGGAGAAATCGACAACCACCTATGGACTTTTGGCTTTTGCTAAACACAAGGCACCAAGGGAGAAATCGATACATGCTAAGAGAAGAGAAAAACAAAAAAGAGTTTCGGTTTAACCTCTCAACCGAATGCACTAAAGCCAAACTAGCCGAAAATGACCACCTAGCCAACTAAGGAATTTCGGCACCCCCCTTACTCAGCTTCCCAACCGATTACTCCTCTGCCAACAAGAGTTCAAAATTCGACAACTACCTCAAGCTCCTCTTGGCCACTAATTCAAATGAATTTGAATTCCACAAGTTCCTACTTTTTCTCCTTGCCACCAGTTCATATTAATTTGACTTATTCCAAGCTTATCTGACAGAGTTTGTGCTGAGCACAACTCTCCCCCCTTGGCGTCAAAATGCTAAGCAGAAAATGAGATTTCTGCTGCTCGAACCTGAGCTCTCCCTTCCTTGCATGTGGCGTCAATCTCAAGGCCCTAAGTGGCGCCTCCTTGCCACTTTACGAAGCCAATTCTTGTGCTTAAATTCCCCACTAATTACACTTAACCCCTAGCTCCTTCAGCTCCCCTTACTTAAAACTTAAAAACAAAATTTTCCTACAGCTCGGGCCTACTCTTGGCTTATACCTAGATCTTAAAACACTTTAATTAACAACACAACAATCCATACTCATGCAAAACAATTCAATCACAACAACCCCTAATTCAGGATGTTACAGCCGTATTAGTATATTCATTAATAGAAGTCCAGCTTATTGCTAAATCTTCTGCTAAATCACTAATATCAGAATTTTTTGTTTGAATTCTAAGACATAGACACTCTTCTATTAGAGGATCTGTTATGGATATAAAGTAGTTTGGTTTAACTTTAAATCCTATAACACCTGTATGTAGATTAGACTGAATTCCTCCAATAAGTGCTTTTATTGGATTTTCAAATCTTTTATCTAATAATACTGCTAAAATAGGAACATCATGACCTCTTCTGAATAAAGCTCTAATTGTTATCATAATGACTCCTAAATGTATATATCTAACTTGAGGATATTTTTTCCTAATGCTTTTTATCTTTTCTTTGGTAAATAATGGGATTTCTGTTAATCCTCCTTTAGTATCTTTAGCGACTGTGTTACCGCTAATTTTTTCTATGTGTCTTTGTGACCATATTTTAAATTTAGATATTTTATATATTTCTTCTTTAGAAATATGATTTTTATTAATCTTTTCTATTATATCATCAGAAAAGTCTGTTTCTTCTCCAATTAAATTTCCTAATTTAATATCCTGTTGTTCAGAGTTAGGAATCTCTTCTAACTTGTTTTAAGAATTACTTCCTAACATAAAAATATATTCATCAGAATCTGTATCAGACTCTGTTTCTGATATTAACTCATATAATATTTCAGTAGGATTTGTTTCCTCACTAAAACATATTTCTAAATCTTGTTCTTCAAGATTTTTAATCATCTTTCTAGCATTTTTTCCTTTGTTAGGACAATTTGTTGCTATATGACCTTCTTCATCACAAATAAAACATTTGCATATTTGTTTTTTATTATTAGAAGTTTTTCTTCTAACAAATTTTTTCTTTTTATTACTTTTATTACTAGTATTTTATTACTAGATTTCCGTCTAGCTATCCTATACTTTTTATGCTTTTTATAAGGTTTTGGACGTATAGAGTTACATCCAAACTCCCATTCTCCTTCTAACATCTTTGTACAATATTTATGACTTAATTTATTTTTGACTTGTTTAGCAGCCTTACTTTGTAAGCAATGTAATATAATTCTTTCTCTAGCAAAATTAATTCTATTTTCTATAGTATCTATACTTGCTACATCTTTACTAGTATCATTACTATGTTTTATTATGAAAGAAGCATATTTGTTTATGCAAATTTCATCCCAAGGTGGTGGCAATTTATGAAAATATTGGTTTCTCCAAAATTCTATACTATCATTTTTTAATTTTTTGATATTTCATTTTTTAATTTTTTGATATTCATGAAGAAAGTTTTTAGAAAATTCTTCTAAATATCTAATATCACATAATTTTAATTTTGACAAGATATAGCTGGATTGGCTATCCTGGTCTTTTTTATTAGTATAACCACAAAATTCTGTTTTTAGAATTGAAGTTAAACCTTTTAGTAAATCTTTAGGAGAACTTATTTGATTAATAAGTTGACCCTTTTGTTCTTTTACTTTCTCAGATTCTTCCCATCGTCTGAGAAATTGTAGAACATCTCCTTGAAAAGTTCCTACAAAATAATTTAAAAACTTTTCTTTTGACCAGACTGTACTGTTGTTGTTTACAACAATAGTCATAGATTGTGCCCAATCATTTATTGTTTTTTCATAGTCTGATAAAGAAACATTAGTTAAATCTAAATATATTCCTCCTTGAGCAACATTTCTTTTATTTAAATCATCAACCTTATAGGGTATAGGTGTAGGTTGACTAGTTTCTCCTGGTGTTTCCAATTTTACATCATTAGTAGCTATATTTTCTATTTTACTTCCTAATATTCTTGTTGTGTTTTCAACAGTTTCATAATTTTTATTAATAGCTCTCAAATGATCATCTGTTTGAAGATCTGAGTCTATTTTTCTTTTACCATAAGAATCTTTTTTATCAATTTCCCAAGGTTTCGGTATTATATAATCATAAGGATCTGTTTGTTCAGTATCCATGGGTTCAGGAATTTCTATATTTTCTTCTGTTGAAGTATTTTCTTCATCAGAATTTTGACTAGTTACATTAATATCTACATCCGAATTATCAGAATTACTACTATTATTACTATTATCAGTAGTATCATAATTTAACATATAGTGATAATTATATTTTTTAAATAAATCTTTATGTTTTTCATAAAGTTCTTCTATTAACTTTAAATATTCAACTCTTTCATATTTATCTTCTGTTTTAGAAAATTGGTTTTTCCAATGTTCTATTAAAGTTTTATAAGAGTCAAAATCATATTTTTCTTGTTTTTTAACATTTTCTCTTTTTTGTTTTCTTTTTTCTTTTTTCTTACAGGTTGAAGATTCATCCGAAGAATCATCTTCATCTAATAAAGCTAAAATAACATTACTATTACCATAATATAAAGGACCTAAATCTAAATCGGATTCTATATTATTGTTAATAACTTGATCTAATTTATTATTAACATCAGATAATAATTCTTTAGACTTGTTATTCAAATCTAAATCTGTTACTACTCCCATATTATCTACTTTTTCTTCTACTTTACTAACCTTAGTATATAATTTATTAAAGTATATAGATGTCATATCTATTAAACTATTGATACCTTTACCAAGAGCCGAAACATTATTTTCATTTTTAGAGTCTATATACATAGTATGATTACAAGTTTTATCTTTATATAAACAATCCATTTCTTCCATGTTTTTTTTATCCCTGGTACCTAAAACCTTCTGTGTCTTTAACGTCTTCACAAACGCCTACAACGTCCCTGAAACACCCCAAACCCGGCCCACGAGCCTCGACCGGATTTGGTATGTTCCTTGAGTAAAACATTTCGAAAACTTGTTTGTTATTTTGGAAAGTTTGGGTGGTTTGAAATAAAAATCGATTTGTGTTGTGTTGTTCAAGAAGTCTAGATTTTAATAAAACTTTATTAAAATGTTTCAAAGTTAAAAGTTGAAAGAAATACCGAGTTTTTATAGTTTATCATTAAATTGAAAATCGTTAGAGTCTAGGTGACAAAACATTTAGAATTTATTTTAAAGAAAATTTTATTTGACCTTTGATTTGATAATAATCGTATCTTAACAAACTTAATAAAATGCATGCTTAAAACAGTTAATAGCAATGGCCTTATTACATCAAAACAAAACCCGAAATAAATCCAAAATACTTAAATATAAAGATTCAAAATAGAATAAATGCTGAGCTGAGCATGACCACCCCTCAGTTCCTTCCGGCCCAGTCCGTCTACTGAGTGTCACCTGAAAAGATATCCCACAACGGGGTGAGTCAACAGACTCAATGTGTAACCACCACGCAAACTCCCAAATGATTTAGGCATAAACAATTCATACATATAACAAATATAATAATGATGCAATCCCGAACCCAAACCTAGATAACCATCCTCTACACATCACCTGTACCAACCAATCACACCGTGGGGATTACTAAATCGACCCTCCATCCACTACACACCATCGAAGGCAGTCGCTGCAGATGACTGGCACATCGCCCTTATAAGTTTTGGCATAGCCACCAGATAATTATATGTGACATAAGTCACCACATTCAGATTTTTGTGACATGAGTCACCAGATATCGTGGTAGAAACCACCAGATCACTTCCCCTTTCAATATCATCCATATGCCCATATATCATACAAAACATGCATAATCATGCCATATATCTTATTCCATGTTCATAACGAATTCACTTATGGTCATATTCAATATTCATAACACTATTAACATAGTAATAGTAGGTTTACGCACCTGGATACTCTGTACCATTGAATGGTACTTTTGACCACATCTTTCATACTTCCAATTAACACATTCATAATATTATTACCATAGATCTATTAGAAATTAGTGAAGGGTTACACACCTGTTACTAACGAGTTTACTGAAATCCCGAAAGTCTCGATCTAATGCTCTAGATCCCTAGTTCCTACATTCGGCCAACACTAAGCATTTTAACAAAAAGCCATTCGGCTAAATAATCAAATCCCGAAGGATTATCGCAACCAATATCCTTACCTTGCTGCCGATTTAGTTGCTAATCAAATCCCGAAACTTCGTGATGTTTCCCCCTTGCAATCGGCCACACACTAGATCACTTAACCAGTTAGTTTTCGGCTTTTGAACCGATAAGAAACAGATCTGAATTACTAGATATGGCCTTGGCCGAATATCATATTCACTTACCTTGTGGATCTAAATCCCGAAGACCTCCTCCCTTGTAGCCGACAACAACAGAAATCCCGAAACCCTCCTTCAAAGTTTTGGCCATAGAGCAACAATGTGATTAGGGTCTTGATTTCGACAGTCAGAGAGGAAAAGAATAAATCGACATCAAAGAGATTTCTTACCGAAGAAGAAAGACCAATCGCAAATGATCAACCACCCTTAATGTTGAAATCGACTGCACTCCTGCCTGACACCACTGAGAGATTCGGCCAAAGTGAAAGAAGAGATTGGGAGAATGATATTCGACTTTGATGTCAGAGAGAAACGTGAGATGAAAAAGAAGTAAACTAGAAGAATTCGGCAATGGTGGAGAATAGTAAAGAGGTTTCGGCCTTGTTGGAGATGAGAGGTTAAGTTTCGGTTTTAAGTCAGAGAAGAAGAGAAGAATTTCGGTAGAGGCACAATGAAAAAGAAAAGAAACAAATGGCCTCACTCTCCTCCCCTTTGGCCGAAAATACCACACCTAGATCCCGCTTTTCGGCCAATTCCTCATCTCTCTATCCAATCCCTTATTAATTTCCTATTTTTCCTCTTCTTTACCCTTTCAAAAATAATTTAAATAAATCCACAATTATCTCCTTAGCCTAGCCAAATTTTTAAAAGGAATTAACCACATCTAAAACTCATCCCCTTGGTGTCCCATTGCCGTCCACCTCTATCTCTCCTTGCTGCAAAATAAAACTCCCCTTTTGCTTCCCTTGCTGCTCGAACCTAGGCCCCCTTGCACTGCTTGTGGCGTCACTTTCTAGGGCTTTAAGTGGCGCCTCCTTGCCACTTTAACAAGCCCATTTTTGTGTCCTATTTCCCCTACTAATTTTCTTAAGGCCTTTCAGGCTTAGCTCCCCTTTAAAATTTAAAATCTGATATTTTCTAAGGCATTCACCTACACTTTAAAGTTCTCAAAATTCATAAAACACATTCACAACACACATAAGCATGCTACTTCATACATCTAAGTAAAAATGCACAAGCCCTAAACCCCGGATATTACAGTTCTACCCCTTTAAAATAATTTCGACTTCGAAATTACCTAGCAAAAATAAGTGAGGGTATTTCTGTCGCATTGCTTCTTCCGGCTCCCACGAAGCTTTTTCCGATCCATGGTTACGCCATAACACTTTGACTAGAGGAACTGATTTCCTCCGTAGCACTTTCACATCTCGTTCCAAAATCTGAATCGGCTCTTCCTCGTAGGACAAATCTGGCCTTAGTTCCACCTCTTCAACCGGCACTACATGAGATGGATCCGATCGATAACGACGTAGCATAGAAACGTGGAATACATCGTGCATCTGCTTCAACTCCAAAGGCAACTCTAACTGGTATGCCACTGGTCCAACTCGTTTCAATACTCGATAAGGTCCTATAAACCTTGGACTTAACTTCCCTTTGCGACCAAATCTCATCACCTTCTTCCAAGGCGAAACTTTTAGAAACACCTGATCTCCTACGGCAAACTCTATTTCCTTCCGTTTGAGATCCACATACGACTTCTGCCTATCAGATGCCTCCTTTAATCGTGCTCGAATTACCTCCACCTTCTCCTCAGATTCTACCACAATCTCTGGGCCCAAAACTCGACGTTCCCCCAATTCTGTCCAGCACGTAGGAGTGCGACACTTCCGTCCATACAGCACTTCATACGGTGCCATCCGAATACTGGCTTGATAGCTGTTATTATATGCAAATTCCGCCAAAGGCAAATATTCTTCCCAACTTCCTCTGAAGTCTATCACACAGCCCCTTAGCATATCCTCTAACACTTGGATTACTCGCTCAGACTGACCGTCCGACTGTGGATGAAATGCCGTACTGAAGTCTAATCTGGTACCCAGCGCTTGATGTAGTGCTTTCCAAAACCGAGACGTAAACCTCGGATCCCTATCTGAAATAATCGACACCGGCACTCCATGCAACCTCACAATTTCTGCCACATACAATCTTGCCAACTTCTGCAAAGAATAGTCAACCCGCACTGGAATGAAATGCGCGGACTTTGTCAATCGATCCACTATTACCCATACCGAGTCCTTCTTAGTAGGCGTAAGGGGAAGCCCACTAACGAAGTCCATGGTGATTCTCTCCCACTTCCACTGCGGAATCTTTATCGGCTGAAGTAATCCTGACGGAACTTGGTGTTCAGCCTTGACTTGCTGACACGTTAAGCACTTCCCTACGAACTCTGTAACTTCCCGCTTAAGACCAGGCCACCAAAACTGTTCCCTTAGATCTCTATACAACTTACTACCTCCAGGATGCATAGCATAAGGGCTACTATGCGATTCCTGAAGAATTTTCCACCTTAACTCCTTATCCTTAGGCATACAGACGTTACCCTTGAAACACAATATTCCATTATTGCTAACACCATAATCCTCCAACTCCCCATTCTGCACCTGCTGCAACTTAGCACTTAAATCATCGTCTACCAACTGCCTTTCTCTCACCTCATTCAACCATGTCGGCTTGACTTGCAACTCCGCTAACAAACTTCCATCGTCATACAAGCTAAGATGTGCAAACATCGCCCTCAGATCCGACACAACCTTTCGACTTAGGGCATCCGCCACTACATTCGCCTTGCCCGGGTGATACTCTATCGAACAATCATAGTCCTTTAGTAACTCCACCCACCTTCGCTGTCTCAAGTTCAACTCTTTCTGAGTTAACAGATACTTAAGGCTCTTGTGGTCTGTGTAGATCACTGACTTTTCTCCATAAAGATAATGCCTCCATACCTTAAGAGCAAAAACCACTGCCGCCAATTCCAAGTCATGCGTCGGATAATTAACCTCATGTGGCCTCAATTGTCGAGACGCATAAGCGACTACCTTCTCATCTTGCATCAAAACACATCCTAATCTTGTGTGAGAAGCGTCACAATACACCACAAAATCCTTTCCTGCCTCAGGTTGAATCAAAACCGGAGCTTCAGTCAAAACCGTCTTAAGCTTCTCAAAGCTCTCCTGTTGCTTATCTGTCCATACAAAAGGTACTTCCTTCCTCAGCAACTTCGTCAAAGGTACGGCTAACAACGAAAACCCTTCTACGAACCTTCTATAGTAGCCTGCTAACCCCAAGAGACTACGAACCTCTGCCATAGACTTAGGTGGTTTCCAATCCAACACTGCTTCAATCTTCCGAGGGTCTACCCTTATTCCTTCCGCAGACACCACATGCCCTAAAAACGTTACCTCCTTCAGCCAAAATTCACACTTGCTGAATTTGGCATAGAGCTTCTTCTCCCTTAACACTTGCAACACTATCCAAAGATGTTCGTCATGTTCTTTCTCAGACTTGGAATACACTAGGATGTCGTCGATGAACACAACGACGAACCGATCCAAGTAGGGTTGAAAAACCCGATTCATCATATCCATGAACGCAGCTGGGGCGTTCGTCAATCCGAACGGCATTACTAAGAACTCATAATGCCCGTATCTTGTCCGGAAAGCTGTCTTATGGATATCCACTTCCTTCACCTTAAGCTGATGATATGCAGAACGTAAATCTATCTTTGAGAATACCGCAACCCCCTTAAGCTGATCGAACAAGTCGTCTATCCTTGGCAAAGGATACTTATTCTTGATGGTCAGCTTATTCAACTGACGATAATCTATGCACATACGCATAGTTCCGTCCTTCTTCTTCACAAACAAGACCGGTGCTCCCCATTGAGACACATTGGGTCGGATGAACCCGCGATCAAGCAACTCTTGGATCTGAGCCTTGAGCTCAACCAACTCCTTTGGTGCCATTTTATATGGAGCAATTGACACAGGAGCTGTACCGGGTAGTAAGTCAATTCCAAACTCCACCTCTCTGTCCGGGGGTATTCCAGGTAACTCTTCTGGAAAAACATCCACAAAATCCCTTACTGTTCTAACTCTACTAACTCCCTCTTCCTTCGCATCCAGCGCACTAACGAAGGCCAAGAATGCCTTGCACCCTTTCCGAACCATCTTATCAGCCTTTAACGTGGAGACCACGTTAGACAAATAGTTCCTCCTTTCCCCTATCATAATTATCTCCTCATCCTCCAGTGTCCTTAACTCCATTCACTTAGCTGCACAATTCAATATAGCCCGATGTTCCACTAGCCAATCCATGCCAAGAATGAGATCAAATTCTTCGAAAGGTAGTTCCATCAAGTTGGCAGGGAATACCACTCCCTGAATCTCTAGAGGTACACTCCGAAATATCTTATTCACCACTACAGTTTGTCCTAACGGGCTTACTACAGTCATCTCCCTATTAGACAGTTCAGAGGCTATGCCTAGTGTTTCAACTATTCTACATGCAACATAAGAATGGGTCGAGCCAACATCAATTAAAGCAAAGTAAGGCTTGCCAGCTATAAGGAACGTACAGGTTATGCCGTCCGGTGCGTCTCCATCCTCCCTTCGGCGAACTGCGTACACCAGACCCGACTGTCTTACCTCTGTATTACCAACACCTCTGCCCGGTGTTCCCCGTCCTCTTCCAGCACCATTACCTCTTCCATTCAGACCATGACCCCGCGGTGGCTGCTGTCCACCTCTTCCAGCCTGATTAAAACACTGAGCTGCTGGTCGATTCCTATCCGGTTTCATAGGACAGTCCTTAATCATGTGATCCTTGAATCCATACTTAAAACATCCCCCTGTCTTCTTCCACACTCTTCTAGGTGCATCTTTCCACACTGAGTACAAGTACGGTACTGCCCTCCTGTCACAGCCTGCTGACCTCGTGGCCCATCAGCTCTAGGCCTCTTTTGAACATTCCCGGAGGACCCTGATGATCCAAAACCTCTCTTTTGCCTATTCTGATATGTATTCTGTCTCACGGAGTCCTTAATTCCTTCAGCTACCTTGGCCTTTTCTACCAACACGACAAACTCCCGCTCCTGCTGTGGAGCTATCAACAACCTTAGGTCATCCCTCAGTCCGTCCTCGAACCGGACACATCGCTCATGTTCCGTAGCCACGATTCCTCGAGCATACCGGCTCAATCTTAAGAATTCAGCCTCGTACTCCGCTACGGACTTACTCGCTTGAACTAGCCCTAGAAATGCCTTCCTCTGTGCATCAATATAGCTAGTCCCCACATACTTCTTTTGATACGTCGCCTTAAAATACTCCCAAGTGAGTTCCTCAGCTGCAGCACCATCCCGAACTGTGAGCCACCATTGATATGACTCATCGCGGAGAAGCGACACTATTCTTTTCAATTTCTCCTCAGCAGCCAGATCCAGCTCATCCATAATTCGCTCTGTCGCCTCCTGCCAATACTCAGCCGTACTAGGTGCCACACCAGATACACCCCGAAATACCTCAGCTCCATTGGCTCAGAGTCGTTCGGGTACAGATTTCCGAGCTCCCATACCTCCGCCTACTCCAGCCACCATTTCAAGATCCCGCAGCACCACCTGCAACACTGCATCATCCCCCGTCTGATCCTGATGCTCAACACCAACAGTTGGTGGTGGGGGTGGTGGTACCTCATTCTTGGACCCTTGACCAGACCTAACGGGTTTCGATACGGACATTCTGCCCCTACCACGCCCTCGCACAGTATGACCACGTCCCCTAGAACTCATGTCTACGATCGCGATCTGGTTAAAAAGTTTTATGCATTAGTCTTTGTTCCACTGATTACCCGCGAACAAGTTTTATGTAAAGAAGTTTTAGTAGTAGGTCTTTCGATCAATCAAAGTTTTAGTTCCAAGTCTTCTATCCTAATTCAGAGATAACACATTCATTCAATAGTTCTTACTACGCACATGCACCACTCAAGCATTTTCGTCCGTTTCAATCCCAGGGGTATTTTCGTAATTTGTCCTACAGGGGTATTTTGGTAAATTTCAAAATTAGGGTACCTTGTATTTTATAAAGTAAGAATATTTTAACAAAAGTCGAGGGTATTATGGTAATTTTATAATCCAAGGGTATTTTAGTAATTTTGTACAAACCAGGGGTATTTGGGTAATTTTGTAAATCGGGAATATTTTGGAAAAATTTTCAGAAATAATTTTTTTTTCAACTCAAGGGGGTAATTTGAGGATTTTTAAACTAGGTTTTTATAAACAGTGTAGCTAGTCCCTTTCGGGTTTTAATTATTGAATTTAGCCCGTGAATAAGTCCTCTTGGTTAGGGTGAACCGTCACTACGCACCAGGTAGGATTCGAGTGAAGAGGAGGTGAGTCACTAGGACTGCTTAAATACCAGGCTCTTCCTGAATCCAATCCTAGACATGCGCACAATGGTTGCCACACCCTAACTCGGTGACTTAGACACAGGTTTGTTTGATTAGGCTTAAAGTTTTATGTAATTCTGTGTTGGAGTAAGCTAATCCTAGGGTTCAATAGCTCCTAGTGTACTAATCTACGTTTCCTTTATACCCACATACAAATCATATACTATTTCACACAACAGTTAGGAGTACTTACTGGTGGACTTCGGGTCGGAGACTTAGGTGCCATGCCAGAAAACCTGCTCAATTCCAAAAATTTTTACAAAAACTTATTTGGATTAAATTTTGAAAACGTTGTGGGCTTTACACCCAAGGCCGAGAGTTTAAAATTGGGCTCTGATACCAAATTGAAACACCCAAACCCGGCCCACGAGCCTCGACCAGATCTGGTATGTTCCTTGAGTAAAACATTTCGAAAACTTGTTTGTTATTTTGGAAAGTTTGGGTGGTTTGAAATAAAAATCGATTTGTGTTGTGTTGTTCAAGAAGTCTAGATTTTAATAAAACTTTATTAAAATGTTTCAAAGTTATAAGTTGAAAGAAATACCGAGTTTTTATAGTTTATCATTAAATTGAAAATCGTTAGAGTCTAGGTGACAAAACATTTAGAATTTATTTTAAAGAAAATTTTATTTGACCTTTGATTTGATAATAATCGTATCTTAACAAACTTAATAAAATGCATGCTTAAAACAGTTAATAGCAATGGCCTTATTACATCAAAACAAAACCCGAAATAAATCCAAAATACTTAAATATAAAGATTCAAAATAGAATAAATGCTGAGCTGAGCATGACCACCCCTAAGTTCCTTCCGGCCCGGTCCGTCTACTGAGTGTCACCTGAAAAGATATCCCACAACGGGGTGAGTCAACAGACTCAATGTGTAACCACCACGCAAACTCCCAAACGATTTAGGCATAAACAATTCATACATATAACAAATATAATAATGATGCAATCCCGAACCCAAACCTAGATAACCATCCTCTACACATCACCCGTACCAACCAACTACACCGTGGGGATTACTAAATCGACCCTCCATCCGCTACACACCATCGAAGGTAGTCGCTGTAGACGACTGGCACATCGCCCTTATAAGTTATGGCATAGCCACCAGATAATTATATGTGACATAAGTCACCACATTCAGATTTTTGTGACATGAGTCACCAGATATCGTGGTAGAAACCACCAGATCACTTCCCCTTTCAATATCACCCATATGCCCATATATCATACAAAACATGCATAATCATGCCATATATCTTATTCCATGTTCATAACGAATTCACTTATGGTCATATTCAATATTCATAACACTATTAACATAGTAATAGTAGGTTTACGTACCTGGATACTCTGTACCATTGAATGGTACTTTTGACCATATCTTTCATACTTCCAATTAACACATTCATAATATTATTACCATAGATCTATTAGGAATTAGTGAAGGGTTACACACCTGGTTACTAACGTGTTTACTGAAATCCCGAAAGTCTCGATCTAATGCTCTAGATCCCTAGTTCCTACATTCGACCAACACTAAGCATTTTAACAAAAAGCCATTCGGCTAAATAATCAAATCCCGAAGGATTATCGCAACCAATATCCTTACCTTGCTGCCGATTTAGTTGCTAATCAAATCCCGAAACTTCGTGATGTTTCCCCCTTGCAATTGGCCACACACTAGATCACTTAACCAGTTAGTTTTCGGCTTTTGAACCGATAAGAAACAGATCTGAATTACTAGATATGGCCTTGGCCGAATATCATATTCACTTACCTTGTGGATCTAAATCCCAAAGACGTCCTCCCTTGTAGTCGACAACAACAGAAATCCCGTAACCCTCCTTCAGAGTTTCGGCCATAGAGCAACAATGTGATTAGTATCTTGATTTCGACAGTCAGAGAGGAAAAGAATAAATCGACATCAAAGAGATTTCTTACCAAAGAAGAAAGACCAACCGCAAATGATCAACCACCCTTAATGTTGAAATCGACTGCACTCCTGCCTGACACCACTGAGAGATTCGGCCAAAGTGAAAGAAGAGATTGGGAGAATGGTATTCGACTTTGATGTCAGAGAGAAACGTGAGATGAAAAAGAAGTAAACTAGAAGAATTCGACAATGGTGGAGAATAAGTTTCGGTTTTGAGTCAGAGAAGAAGAGAAGAATTTCGGCAGAGGCACAATAAAAAAGAAAAGAAACAAATGGCCTCACTCTCCTCCCCTTTGGCCAAAAATACCACACCTAGATCCCCCTATTCAACCAACTCCTCATCTCTCTATCCAATCCCTTATTAATCTCCTATTTTTCCTCTTCTTTACCCTTTCAAAAATAATTTAAATAAATCCATAATTATCTCCTTAGCCTAGCTGAATTTTTAAAAGGAATTAACCACATCTAAAACTCATCCCCTTGGTGTCCCATTGTAATATCCTAGATTTAGGGGTTATGCGTTTAAAGCATAATACAAGTGATAATTTGGGCTTAGTGTATGATTGGATGTGTTTTAGGGGATTCCTAGAACCCAAGGATGTAGGAGAGTGTCTTAGAAAAATTTTGTTTTAAGTGTTTAAAAAGGGGGAGCTAGGCTAAGGAGGCCTTAAGGAAAATTATAAGGGAGATTGGACATAATATTGGGCTTCGTAAAGTGGCTTGGAGGTGCCACTTAGAGCCTTAGTAAGTGACGCCATAGGCTGTGAGGAAGGGCTGAGGTTTGAGCAACGTGGGAAGTAGTGGGAGCTTTTGTTTTTGCGTCAAGGAAGAGAAGAGTTGGACGACTTTGGGGCTTTGAAAGGATGAGGATAAGCTTGGTTTTTCTTTAAAATTCGGCTAGAAGAGTAGGAGATAATTGTAGATTTATTTGTTTATTTTGAATGGGTGTTAAAGAGATAAAATAGGAGGTTAATAAAGGATATGATATGAGAGGATGTAGTGGCCGAATGTGGGGCTCTTTGGGATGGTATTTTCGGTCATGAGTGGGGGGGAATAGCCGAATTTGCTATAAGGGATTTAGATGTTCTTTTTTGGTTCACTTTTCTTTCTTCAGTATTTTCTCTTTCGAACTTTCTTTTCACCTTTGTGTTTGCTAAAATTTGCACCCTATTTCTTGACCAAAAGCCGAAAGTTGGGAGTCATTTTGTGCATCTTCTTCTTTGTCTTTTGCAACTTATCTCCCCTTCATTCACTTCCTAAAAACAAAACCCATCCTCTCATTTGCAGCAAAGCCGAAACCTCTCTACCATTGTTCTTTATTGCCGAATCCTCTAAGCATAAAACTCTCTTCACTTTGGTGTTTTCTCTCTTCACCATTAAGTACCGAAACTCTTTCTCTTTGGGATCTAGATGCCGTTCCTCTGAGGGTGCTTGAGTAGTGGTAAGTATTTTCTATCCTAGCAATTGGTTATGGGTTCTCTTCCATTTGTGTGTCGAAATCAAGTGAGTAAGGCCTTGGTTTAAGGATGGCCGAATTTTTATTAAGCCATAATCTCGTGTTTGTGTGTAGCCAGCGTAAAGGAGGTCTTTCGGGATTTGAAGTGATCAAGGTAAGCCAATGTGGTATTCGGCCAAGGGCCATCTTCATAGTTTCTTGTATTGAGCCTAATCTAACATGTGACATATAGGGATTTCGACATCACCTGGAGCAAGGACTGATTTCGGGATTTATTTAGTAAGGTAAGGAAGTGTGACTTTCGGCCAAAGGCCATATTTTGGGTTTAAGTGTTGACCGATTTTGGCTATGCTTACTTAGGGGCAAATCGACAGAAGTAGGGCAAGTTTCGGGATTTTGATCCATTTTGGTAAGGATGTTAAGTTATAGTTTATTCGATTAAGATCTCGTATATTGATGATTAACCGGTTGATTCTGATTAAGTATTCTTCGATGGACGTGGATGCCAGTCAAGGAGGACAAGGGGTAGTCCCTATCCCTAGGTTCAAGAGGAGATCAGTCTCTGCAGTGCGGGATTGGCCACCAGGGTGTGGGCCAGCGTCAGAGCAGGAAAGTAGGCAGATAGCCATAGTGTCGCTTAGTGATAGCATCGGGATCGAGAGCGTAGTACTTCAAGTTATCAGGTGTGTGATTAACCCACCGTTTTCCGGGTATATGATTATATTTGTATGTGTTAAGTATGTGCTAATAAGTGCAGTGACAATTATGAAATGGATACCCTTAAGGGGGTATGCCGATAATCAGGTTAGTATCAATCATAATGTGATGTGGTTATTAATGTGTATATGTGATTGAATACCTGAATAACATGTACATGCATTATTTATCATGGCACTATTGTATGTTGCATGTGCATGGGGTGGGAAATGAATATGAAAGAAGGACAGGGTGTACTTTATGTACGTGGTTTAGTGATGGCTAGGAGCCTCACGTGGATTGATGGGTGGCTCTGTGCCTCATCGTGGTTGATATCGGCTTTGTGCCATATCGTGGTTGATGAGTGGCTATGTGCCTCATCGTGGTTTGATGTTAGCTACGAACTACATCGTGGATTGGCGCTGACTGAGGTCGCGTTGTGGATTATTTGTGATTTAGTTCACGTGGTTGGCATTAATTGCCGAATTGGTGTGTAGAGGTTGGAGGGTGATTTAGTAATCCCCTGGTGTGTGGTGGCTGGATACGGGGGTGTGTAGAGGATGGACCCTAGGCTGGGTTGGGTGCATTTTGCATAAACCGGTGTGGTATGTGGACTGGTGTGGTAATGGGCCAAGCCCAATATGTGATGTGGATAAATTACATTACTATATGGTATGTGGTGTGGTAATGGGCCAAGCCCAATAAGTGAAAACATGTGGATTAATTGCCTTATTATCTGATATGTGGTTTAGTGTGGTTGTGGGCTAAGCCCATGTGGGTGGAAATCTGTGGACTAATTACACACTGAGTCTGTTTGACTCACCCAAATATTTTTACCAAACAACGCAGGTGATACATGATGCTTGGACCGGGTTGGAGCAGGTACAAAGGTGGCCATGCAGAAGATATTTTAATTGTTTACGTATTTTACATTTTCAGTACCTTTAAATAATCATTTATTGTAATAAGGGCCACTTATAGTATTTGTTATTATTTTTATTATGGTTTGACAATTAAATTACTATGTGGAAATGAGTTTATGATTTAGCAACTTACATCCTAAAAATATATACTAAAGTTTTAAATCGGAGAATTTGTAACAACTAAATCTTACTTAGAATTTTAAATACACAATGTTTTATTAAAGACAACAAATTCTTATGTTTTTACTTTAAAGTCAAAATCTTTTCAAACGTTTTCCGCAGTGGCATTCTAAATTCGGCCGTAGTGTATGGGCCGGGTTTGGGGTGTTACAGTTTGGTATCAGAGCCCGGTTCAAAACTCGATTTTGAGGGTTTTGGGCCCAAAAACATTTTTTTAAGATGTGCTTTTCAAAAATATAGGCTTTCATAAATTTTTCAGGTTTATTCTGGCATGGCACCTGTATCTCCGACCCGAAGTCCACCAGGTAAGTACCCTTAACTACTGAAGTAATTTGTATATGTGAACTATATGGGCAATATGGGATCGTAGATTAGCAAATTAGGGCTATTGAACCCTAGGACTAGTCTACTCCAACACAAGATACATAAGACTTAAGGACAACCGAACAAACCTGTGAAGTAAGTCGCCGAGTTAGGGTGTGGCAACAGTTGTGCGCATGTCTAGGAGTGGATTCGGTAAGAGCTTGGTATTTAAGTAGTCCTAGTGACTCACCTCCTCTTTACTCGAATCCTACCTGGTGCGTAGTGACGGTTCACCTTAACCAAGAGGACTTATTCACGGGCTAAACTCAGTAATGAAAACCTGAAAGGGACTAGCTACACTGTTTTATAAAAAACCTAGTTTTTAAATCACCAAAATCACCCCTCTGATTCGTAAAAACTATTTTTGGAAAAATTTCCCGAAAATTCCCGATTTGCAAAATTACCCAATTACCCCTGGTGAGTAAAATTACTAAAATACCCTTGGTTTATAAAAAATTGCTATACTACCCTCGATTTTTGCTGAGAAATTCTTACTTTACAAAAATACCAAAACCTTTAATTTTCAAAATATCAAGATACCCCGATTTGGGAAAATTTACTAAAATGCCCCTGACTTCAAAAATTACCGAAATAACCCCGATTTCCAAAAATTTATGCAATACCCTTGATTTGAAAAAAAATTACCCTCGAGTTTTGGAAATTCTAGAATGCCTTTGATTTGTAAAGATTATTTTTGAATTGACCCTGATTATTTACTAAAATACCCCTGTAGGACAAATGACGAAAATACCCCTGGGATGGGAATGGTCAAGGATGCCCATAAGAGTGTGTTGGATGTTGTTGATGAACGAATGTGATTCTCTGAATTAGAATAGTGAACTTGAGCTGAAAACTTTGATTGATCGAAAGAACTACTTTTGAAAACTTCTTTGCATAAAATTGTTCGCGGATAATCAGTGGAACAAAGTATTAATGTATAAAACTTTTTAATCAGATTAAATCGCGACGTTAGATATGAGTTCTAGTGGACGTGGTAGAGGTAGAATGACAGTATCGGAACCGGTTGGGTCTGGTCATGGGTCAGAAAGCGAAGTGCCGCCGCTCCAACGGTGGGCGCGGGGGATCAAGATCAGACGGGTGGAGATGACGCTGTATCGCAAGCTATGCTACGAGTGCTAGAACGAGTTGCAGGACCAATGTGGGCAATGGAGCTCGGAAGTCAGTGTCTGAGAGGCTTAGGTCAAACGGAGCCGAGGTTTTTAGAGGAGTATCTGGAGTAGCTCCGAATGTAGCGGAATATTGGTTGGAGGCAGTCGAAAGGATCATGGATGATTTGGACTGCACTACTGAGGAAAAGCTGAAAGGTGCTGTTTCGTTGCTCCGAGATGAGGCTTATCGATGGTGGCTCACTGTCAGACAGGGTACCCCTGCAGATTGAGTGGATTGGGGGTATTTCAAGATTAAGTTTGAAAGGAAGTATGTTGGAGCTAGTTACCTAGACTCACAGAGAAAGGCGTTTCTAAATCTGGTACAAGGAAGTAAGTCGGTAGCAGAGTATGAAGCGAAATTTCTACGGTTAAGTCAGTATGCTAAGGGGATCGTGGCTACTGATTACGAGAGGTGTGTTCGATTCGAAGATGGATTACGGGATGAGCTGCGGGTGTTGATTGCTCCGCAGAAAGAAAGGGACTTTGCTATTCTAGTGGAGAAAGCTCGAATCGCTGAAGAAGTTAAGAGGACTGAGAGACAGAACCGAGATAAGGAAATGAACTGGAATAAGAGAAGTTTTGGACCGTTAGAATCATCTGGAGATTTTCAGAAAAGACCAAGGACTGAGAATTCTGTACGCGCACCTGTACCAGTTGTTGAGAATCAGAGTCGTCCATGTGCTCAGTGTGGGAGAGCTCATGCAGGAGAGTGCTGGGGAAATAGTAAGGAATGTTTCCGGTGTGGGTCTAAGGCTCATTTGGTTAGGAATTATCCTCAAGTGATGGATAGGGCTCGAGGCCAAGGTTTTGTGCAGCCTGGCAGAGGTGGTCAGCAAGTGACAAAGGGTCGTGGTCCGAATCATGGAAGGAATGGTTTCGGCCGAGGTCATGGAACACCAAGCAGAGGTGCTGAAGGTTCAGATGCAAGACAAGCAAGGTTGGTTTAGGCAGTCAGTCGTCGCAAGGAGAAAGATGTGCCAGATGTGATAACGGGTACGTTCCTTATTTCTGGAATACCCTTTATTGCCTTGTTCGATGTAAAGTCATCTTATTCTTGTATTGTTAGTGAAGTGTTTGGAACCTTGACTGTGAACTTTGAGATTGTGCATAAGAAATGTGTTAGTTTTATTAAGATCATAGTGCACAGTAGTAGTGTAGTGTGGTGGGTTAGGATGTACGGCTGTTCGTTAGTAAGTAATTTCGAGGACGAAATTATTTTTTTAAGGAGGGTAGAACTGTAATATCCTTGATTTAGGGGTTATGCGTTTAAGGCATAATACAAGTGATAATTTGGGCTTAGTGTATGATTGGATGTGTTTTAGGGGATTCCTAGAACCCAAGGATGTAGGAGAGTGTCTTAGAAAAATTTTGTTTTAAGTGTTTAAAAAAGGGGAGCTAGGCTAAGGAGGCCTTAAGGAAAATTATAAGGGAGATTGGACATAAGATTGGGCTTGGTAAAGTGGCTTGGAGGCGCCACTTAGAGCCTTGGTAGGTGACGCCATAGGCTGTGAGGAAGGGCTCAGGTTCGAGCAACGTGGGAAACAGTGGGAGCTTTTGTTTTTGCGTCAAGGAAGAGAAGAGTTGGACGGCTTTGGGGCTTTGAAAGGATGAGGATAAGCTTGGTTTTTCTTTTAAATTCGGCTAGAAGAGTAGGAGATAATTGTAGATTTATTTTTTTATTTTGAATGGGTGTTAAAGAGATAAAATAGGAGATTAATAAGTGATATGATATGAGAGGATGTAGTGGTCGAATGTGGGGCTCTTTGGGATGGTATTTTCGGTCATGAGTGGGGGGGAATAACCGAATTTGCTATAAGGGATTTAGATGTTCTTTTTTGGTTCACTTTTCTTTCTTCAGTATTTTCTCTTTCGAACTTTCTTTTCACCTTTGTATTTGCTGAAATTTGCACCCTATTTCTTGACCAAAAGCTGAAAGTTGGGAGTCATTTTGTGCATCTTCTTCTTTGTCTTTTGCAACTTATCTCCCCTTCATTCACTTCCTAAAAACAAAACCCATCCTCTCATTTGCAACAAAGCCAAAACCTCTCTACCATTGTTCTTTATTGCCGAATCCTCTAAGCATAAAACTCTCTTCACTTTGGCGTTTTCTCTCTTCACCATTAAGTGCCGAAACTCTTTCTCTTTGGGATCTAGAAGCCGTTCCTCTGAGGGTGCTTGAGTAGTGGTAAGTATTTTCTATCCTAGAAATTGGTTATGGGTTCTCTTCCATTTGTGTGCCGAAATCAAGTGAGTAAGGCCTTGGTTTAAGGATGGTCGAATGTTTATTAAGCCATAATCTCGTGTTTGTGTGTAGCCAGCGTAAAGGAGGTCTTTTGGGATTTGAAGTGATCAAGGTAAGCCAATGTGGTATTCGGCCAAGGGCCATCTTCATAGTTTCTTGTATTGAGCTGAATCTAACATGTGACATATAGGGATTTCGACATCACCTGAAGCAAGGACTGATTTCGGGATTTAGTTAGTAAGGTAAGGAAGTGTGACTTTCGGCCAAAGGACATATTTTGGGTTTAAGTGTTGACCGATTTTGGCTATACTTACTTAGGGGCAAATCGACAGAAGTAGGGCAAGTTTCGGGATTTTGAACCATTTTGGTAAGGATGTTAAGTTATAGTTTATTCGATTAAGATCTCGTATATTGATGATTAACCGGTTGATTCTGATTAAGTATTCTTCGATGGACGTGGATGTCAGTCAAGGAGGACAAGGGGTAGTCCCTATCCCTAGGTTCAAGAGGAGATCAGTCTCTGCAGTGCGGGATTGGCCACCAGGGTGTGGGCCAGCGTCAGAGCAGGAAAGTAGGCAGATAGCCGTAGTGTCGCTTAGTGATAGCATCGGGATCGAGAGCGTAGTACTTTAAGTTATCAGGTGTGTGATTAACCCACCGTTTTCCGGGTATATGATTATATTTGTATGTGTTAAGTATGTGCTAATAAGTGCAGTGACAATTATGAAATGGATACCCTTAAGGGGGTATGCCGATAATCAGGTCAGTATCAATCATAATGTGATGTGGTTATTAATGTGTATATGTGATTGAATACCTGAATAACATGTACATGCATTATTTATCATGGCACTATTGTATGTTGCATGTGCATGGGGTAGGAAATGAATATGAAAGAAGGACAGTGTGTACTTTATGTACGTGGTTTAGTGATGGCTACGAGCCTCACGTGGATTGATGAGTGGCTCTGTGCCTCTTCGTGGTTGATATCGGCTTTGTGCCATATCGTGGTTGATGAGTGGCTATGTGCCTCATCGTGGTTTGATGTTAGCTACGAACTACATCGTGGATTGGCGCTGACTGAGGTCGCATTGTGGATTATTTGTGATTTAGTTCACGTGGTTGGCATTAATTGCCGAATTGGTGTGTAGAGGTTGGAGGGTGATTTAGTAATCCCCTGGTGTGTGGTGGCTGGATACGGGGGTGTGTAGAGGATGGACCCTAGGCTGGGTTGGGTGCATTTTGCATAAACCGGTGTGGTATGTGGACTGGTGTGGTAATGGGCCAAGCCCAATATGTGATGTGGATAAATTACATTACTATATGATATGTGGTGTGGTAATGGGCCAAGCCCAATAAGTGAAAGCATGTGGATTAATTGCCTTATTATCTGATATGTGGTTTAGTGTGGTTGTGGGCTAAGCTCATGTGGGTGGAAATCTGTGGACTAATTACACACTGAGTCTGTTTGACTCACCCAAATATTTTTACCAAACATCGCAGGTGATACATGATGCTTGGACCGGGTTGGAGCAGGTACAAAGGTGGCCATGCAGAAGATATTTTAATTGTTTACGTATTTTACATTTTCAGTACCTTTAAATAATCATTTATTGTAATAAGGGCCACTTATAGTATTTGTCATTATTTTTATTATGGTTTGACAATTAAATTACTATGTGGAAATGAGTTTATGATTTAGCAACTTACATCCTAAAAATATATACTAAAGTTTTAAATCGGAGAATTTGTAACAACTAAATCTTACTTAGAATTTTAAATACACAATGTTTTATTAAAGACAACAAATTCTTATGTTTTTACTTTTAAGTCAAAATCTTTTCAAATGTTTTCCGCAGTGGCATTCTAAATTCGGCCGTGGTGTATGGGCCGGGTTTGGGGTGTTACACCTATTGCCGTCCACCTCTATCTCTGCTTGCTGCAAAATAAAACTCCCCTTTTGCTTCCCTTGCTGCTCGAACCTAGGCCCCCTTGCACTGCTTGTGGCGTCACTTACTAGGGCTTTAATTGGCGCCTCCTTGCCACTTTAACAAGCCCATTTTTGTGTCCTATTTCCCCTACTAATTTTCTTAAGGCCTCTCAGGCTTAGCTCCCCTTTAAAATTTAAAATCTGATATTTTCTAAGGCATTCACCTACACTCTAAAGTTCTCAAAATTCATAAAACACATTCGCAACACACATAAGCATGCTACTTCATACATCTAAGCAAAAATGCACAAGCCCTAAACCCCGGATATTACAGTCCCACTCGGACTCAACGGCAACAAGAAGGCAGAACGACAGATATATGGGTTTTGAGATAAACAACAATGAAATAAATGGAATTGCAGATAAAAGATAGAAACTTACAATGATAACTACGATATTAGAACTCCAAAAATCGTTACTCTGGGGCTCCTCTGATACCAAGTACGGGGGGAGGGAGGGTTATATGCACAAGCGGAAGGATATAATATCGTAGGATTTTATTTTTACAAGAAAAGGTAGATAGTTTACAAAGAGAATTTACAAAGGAAAGATGAACAAGAGAAAACTAAAATTGATAAAGAACTTCTTTTCTAGTTTTGATCAAAGATCTGATTTTTTGGTATGATCCAAGATGCCTTGTTTAGGCTACAACTTTGCCTATTTATAGTGAAAACTTTTAAACTCTAATTTAATTACAATTTAAATCCGCACAGTATCCTGATAAGGATGACTTTATTATAGGCTCGGTAGTTGCTTCCACGTAGCCTTCTGACAAAATTGTTGTGGTTGTTTCCACTCTCTTCTTGCAATAATTGCTGCTTGCATCATTGCTTACATCATCTTCTATATGACATTGATGGCTGCTTACATCATTGCCTGCATCACTTGTTGTGGATGATGATGGGTTGTCACATCCAATATTTTAATCACTACTTTTTTGGATTTGATCTTATCCTTCTTGGATATTTTGTAAATTCATCTCCTCGATTTCATCAAGGTGTAATCGTTCTGGTGAAGGAACTGGTGTATTCCAGCTTTCCCATGCTTCTTTGATTTCCGCTACTAACGGATAATCATCTATCTCCATGTCAGCTATCTTTTTTAATAATTGGATGGCTTCTTCATTTCTTTCTATCTGGGTTCTTCCAGTATCATAAGCTAAAATTCTTCTTCCATCGGTCCAGAACATATAAGTTTGTTGATGAAGAAGATGTTCAGCCATGGTTATCATATCAATTCCGGCTTGGATTTGATAATTAGAAAAATCATTATAACATTTGTCAATGGTTTTTGCCAAATGTTGTTGTTGATTTTCATTGACTGCTGAGAGGGGTCTTCCTCCAAGCACTTTATGAATAGTCCATATTTGATAAGGCTAATAAAATTTTTCTTTTTCAGCAATACCAATAAGGCTACATATTTCTATATGAAAATAGTAGACAAAATCATCTAAATCAACGAAATTTGTTAATCCAGATTTTACTATAGCTGGAAAATCTTTTAATAAGTAAAAAGAAAGATTTTGGACTGTTATTTCTTTAACAAATCCCCATTCAATACTGGTTATATCAAATGGTTCATGATTAAGCATAAATTTGATAGTAGGAAATTGTTCTCCTATATCATTAGTAAAAACATAAGCTTGTAAATAATATTTTGAAAAAGTTTCAGTAAATTGAGTTTGCTGGTTGCAAATAGCTCTATCTATTTTTGAAAATATTTCTGGTGGTAGAATTTGTCTACGTTTGTTATATAGACATATTCTAAACATTTTATTAATAATAGGACTGTTTGTTCCCTTATTAATAAAATATTGGAATATATCAAGAAGATTGTTTATCTCCTTAATATCTGTGTATTCGATTAGGATTTCATCCCAATCTCTGTATAAAACAGATTTTAGTAATAAATCATGAGCTTCATTTTCTTTAGTTGTTTTTTCAACCAAGAAATCTGAAAACTGTGTAAGAGCTCTTCTAAAGTTTGCTCTTTGGTCAGTAATATGGGTTTTCCATATTTTGTTTATAAAATTATAATATTCTATAGGTAATCCTAGATTATAAAAATCTTTTAATTCAGGAAATTCAGGAATTTATTGTTTTTTCAACAAATTTTTTGTTTCTTGTATAATTTCAGCATAGCTTTTTTGATATACTGAATAAGGATCTTGTGACCAAATAAAATCATTCACCGGGTTTGGTGATTATGATCCAAATGGTTGGTTGACCATAGGATAAGGTACATAATATCCTTGATTAGGATAAAATGGTACTTGAGTAGGTACAGTAATAAATCTTAGTTTAGGACTTACTGTTTTTCCTTTGTTGGGTTTTTTATGGACAGTTGTCCATTCTCCAACTTTTTCTTTTAGAGGGTTTTTACCTCTATCTATAAGGCCTGCTAAGAAAATCAGCAATCATATTATTAGTGCCTTTTATATAAATAACCTCAAAATTAAATTGGCATAATTCATTATACCATCTAATTCTTCTTGGTACATTTCTAAACTTTTATTAGTTAGAAATTGTTTAACTGCCGGATTATCAGTTTTTATAATAAAATGTTCGGGTGCTAAATATATTAAGAATTTTTTATTCCTTTTTTTATTGCAAGTAACTCCTTTTCATAGATAGCATAATTTATTTCATTTGGTTTAAACTTTCCAGAACTATATCCACAAATTAATTCTTCATTAGCTATTGTTTTTGTAACATCTTAAAAATTTGAGTATCAATATGTTGTTTGTCTTTGGTGTTAGCTCGAGTATGATTTTATTGTGTGCTTAATATAGTCTTGAGAAAACTCGAGTTTATTTGGAATTAGAATAAATTTTAGTAAAGAGTACTTTAATGTAGAGGAATCAGGTGACCTTGAAGGTTAAGTTAATTAAGTGATAAAAGATGGCACAAGATGAGCAATTGGCAAAGTGGTGATGGCACCATAAGTTGGACTTGAAAGGAGAGGTTCGAAACTCCTAGCATGCAAATTGGGAGCTTTTATTTTTGCTTTTTCCTAGCATGTGTCGACCAAGCATCAATTATGGATAAGATGGA
Source organism: Gossypium australe (assembly GCA_005393395.2). Lineage (NCBI taxonomy): Eukaryota > Viridiplantae > Streptophyta > Magnoliopsida > Malvales > Malvaceae > Gossypium > Gossypium australe. The sequence continues at coordinate 63,100,241 of CM016621.1, read as the reverse complement.
CTAAATTTTTTATGGTAAGGAGACTTAAAGTTATGGTAAGCATGAATTAACGGATAGAATTGCTTGATTTTGGGGATAGGATTTCTTAAAATTTGGGAAAGTGGAGGATTACAAGGCATGTATCAAGGTGGATGTTTTGGAAACTATTTCATGGCCATTTTGACCATGAACTTGGACGGCATTATGGACAAAAGGGGGGAGCCGAAATTTGGTGGTTAGCTTGGGGTAGGATGGTAGCTTGTTAGAATTCTTTTGGTCATTTTTTGTTTTGTTTGAAGACATTTTCCTCCATTCATCTTTTCCTTCCTTTGGCCGAATGTATTGGTAGAAGAAAACAACTTTTGCTTTATTTCTTTTGGTCATCTTTTTGACCATTTGGTCATTTCTTTGCTAATCATTCTAGTGTCTTTCTCCTAGTGCCGAAACTACCAACACAAAAAGGCCATTCTTTTTCCTTCTCCTCCCCCATTTCCGAATGCACATTTCTCCTAAACTCAACTCTTTTCTTTCTCTTTTCTCTCTTGAAAACCGAATCATCATCATCATCTCCTTCTTTCATCCTTTTATTTTCTTCTCAACTAAAATTTCTTCATTAATTTTTCTCTCATGGCCGAATGCTAGATTACTCCATTGCTGAACCATTTTCCATTTCTTTGTTTATTCATAGCCGAATCTTCCATTATACATAAGTATTCTTCTCAATCATTTCTTTTTCAACCGTGGACAATAGGTAAGAGTTTCTTTTTAGTTTATGTTGGTTATTAGTTGCTTTGGCCAAATCTTAATGATGATAGGGAGAATCTCTTTGATCGAAATCATCGTTCATTCTCTTAAAAGTTTCCTTTCGTTATATTTTAGTGTGATATCGGAGGGCCGAAACTCAAGTGTTCGTAAGCATCGTGAATCGTTGGAATCGATCTAGAGTGTTAAGGGGACGTTATCGCTCGATTTACATATTGTGGAACAAGGATATTTGTGGTAAGCCAATTTCACCTTTAAAACTGTTCGTCATAAATTCGGTATATTATTAGTCGGACTAATGATCTTTTGTCAATGGAGACAATCAAGATAGGGACGAAACGGGCAGTGAATAGTGTTCGGAAGAGGGGTGGTTCCGCTATTCCCCCTAAGTTTAAGCGAAGGGTTGTTTCGGGAATCCGAGATTTTCCACCGGGTTGTGGACGCTCATCCGAGGAGAATCAGTTATTTGAAGTCGTTCGTACTCCCGAACCTTTGTTTGTTCGTGGATTTTCATCGGATAACGAACCAATAATCGGGGTGAAACCGCAAATAGAAGTGGTTCAAAATTTTGAGGGTAAAAGTCTAGATCGTTATTTCTAAGATTCGATTTGTAAATAAATTATAGTGTTCTAATTTATCGTGATGCGTTTAGGTATCGACGAGCGGGAAATTCTAGTTCTCACAGTAACCAGGTGTGTAACTTCACACTTATCTCGGGTTAGATACTATACCGTAAGTATTGGGATAAAATTGTAAAGATGGAAAAATCAGAAAATACGTAATAATTAACACTTTTGTGTAAATACATGAAAACAGTTAAAGTCGTGAAATTTACAAAAAACTGCTAGATCGTTTAAATGGGCCGAAAAACTGCTAGATTGCTAAATGGGCTAAATGCTATTTTGTCTTATGGGCCAAAATGAAAACTTGAAATATAGACTCACATGTATTATGGGCTTTCTGTTAAATTATCATATGGATATAGATTGTTATGCATACATGTTTGCATGGGTTGGGATAATTGATGAAGAGAAGAAAGGCCTGTTGCCAAAAATCTAGTTCGGTGGCTTTGCCACTGTAACACCCCCAAACCCCAACAAGTTTGGACCTAAACCCCTCTTGCATGCAAAGAAATGTTCCAAGCTTAGTCATTCAATAAAATCCAACCATAACTTAAAATAATAATGAAATAGTTCCCAAAAATAAAAAGGGCCTTATTACATCCATATTTAAAAGATCAAGTACTCAATATAAATAAACTTAAAACATTTAAATTCCTCTTTCTGCATGGGCCACCATGTGTCCTCTCCGATCCCGGTCCAATTCTACGCATCACCTGAAATAGTTAGGAAAATAGAGTGAGTCCACTGACTCAGTGCATAATCACAACACAGATTTCCACACGTATGGGCTTGGCCCAATACCATACTAATCTCATAGCAAGTCATGCAAATATGCATTCAGCCCAACCTACAATCCAACCGTAACACCAACCTTAGCAGACTCCCTGCCTAAGGCCGTGGCTAATCCACCACTGATCACATCGTGATCCACGAACCTTACCTTGGCAATTCGCTGCTCAAGGCCGTGGCTGAGCCACCGATCAACCATAGTGATCCCAATATCGTAATCTGTCTACGGTGATGCACATAGCCATCAACCACCGAGATGGGCACCTAGCCAACACCTCCCTTGAGGTAGCACAAAGCTAGCCATCAAGCGCTAATGTAGCCTGAGCTAACATTAGACCACGTACATCCTGTGTACACTTCCTCCTCCATTGAGTCAAGCCCCATTCCCATGCAACTATATAAATGCAACATGTTAAGTCATCATATCACATGAGTATATACGCATATCATATCAAGTATTATCACGTTAACATAACATCCAAGGTTTATTTACCTGATATCTGATTGCCCAAATCATGGTATCCACCACTCAAGCCAACATAATTGGTTACCACACATAATACATCTGATTATACATTAAACAACTAACCAGAGAAACAGTGCGGTGATTACGCACCTAAATAGCACAACCGATCTACTCTCGAAATGCAACTTCTGCTTCTGTAATCGTTGACTAATCGCCTCTCGAAAGGTCTCCTGCATTAGGCTCTTCTCCCCCTCGCTAACCACTACTTTTCCTCTAACAAGAATTGGCCACCACAAGGACGTAAGGTTCGGTTTAAAGACTTGCAACCAAAGTGAAGAGAAGGTGAGAATGGATGATTCGGCAAGGCTCCTAGATGATGCTGAGATATTCGGCAATGGCAGGCTTTAAAGGATGATTTCGGTTTGAAGCAAGGTTTAAGAAAAGGTGTGAAGGGAGAGGGATATGGGTTCATAAAAGGTTATGCCCTCTTCCAATTTTGGCTACAAAGAAATAAGATGAAAAAGGGGTTTGCTTAGACTAACTTTCGGCAATGGACAAGGGAAAATAAATAAAAACAAAGGGAAGAACTTTTGGCAAGGGAGAAAGTAAATGGTGAAAGAAAATGAGCACCTCCCCCTATTTATAATATTCGGCCAAGCTCCAACCTCCCACAAAAAAAATCCTCAAATCTCTCCTAAAACACCTCCCTTCCATCCATTCAAAATAATTTGAATGAGTCAAACCTACCTAGCCGAATTTAAAAAAACAAGGACCAAGTCTTCCTCCACCTTTCAAGCCTCCCAAAACCGTCCACCACCTAACCTTAATGACGCAAAAACAAGGCCCCAATTGCTGCCCTTGCGAATCGAACCTGAGACCCCTACCAGCTCCCCCTTGAGGCGTCACTTCCCAAGCCTTATGTGGCGCCTCCTTGGCACTCTGCCAAGCCACTCTTAGTGCCAAAACTCCACCAAAAATTCTCTTAAGGCCCCCTCTATCCAAGCTCCCCTTTTAACCCCTAAAACTAAAAATTTTCCAAATCAACCTACCACCACCTAGGGTTCTCAGGACCCCTAAAACTTACCCAACCACACACTAAAGTGTGCCAACACCTGAGCTAAGCACCAAAAGCCTAACCCCTAAAACCAGGGTGTTACAATTCTACCCTCCTTAAAATAATTTCGTCCTCGAAATTACTTGTCCAAACTAACAGCACACTACACTATAGCTGCGCACTTTGATCTTAAAGAGCTAACATACTTCTAGGCACAGATTCTAAGTTCATACTCAAAGTTCCACATACTGACATCCTGCCTCTACCACGTCTACGAGTATTGCGACCACGCCCCCCTAGAACTCATATCTAGAGCCTCGACTTAATCTGTTTAAAAAGTTTTATGAATTAGAAATTCTTGTTTCACTGTTTTATCCACGAGCAATTTTATGAAAAGAGGTTTCCGAGAGTAGTTCTTTCGAGCAATCAAAGTTTCCTTCCCTACCTAGGGGTAATTTCGACATTTTCCTATTGGGGTATTTCGGTAATAACTCAGGGTCAATTTGAAAATAGTTTTCAAATTAAAGATATTTCAAAGTTTACAAAATCTCAAGGGTCATCTTGAAAATTTTGTTTTTCAAACAAAGTGTGTTGCAAAATTTCAGAAAGTAGGGTTATTTTTGTAATTTTGGAAATCATGGGCATTTTCGTAAATTCTCCAAATCGGAATATCACAACATTTCACAAAATAAGGTTTTCTGATATTTGGTAAAATAAAAATATTTCAGTAAAAGTCGAGAGAACTCTGAAAATTTAGAAACCAAGGGCATTTTGGTAATTTCATCAACCGGGGGTATTTTCGTAAATTTTCACAAACCAGGGTATCTTAATATTTTGAAAACTCGAGATTCTGATATTTTGTAAAGTAAAAATCATTTTATCAAGAGTTGAGGGTAGTACGGTAATTTTGCAATACAGGGGCATTTTTGTAATTTTGCCACTAGGGGCATTTTGGTAATTTTGTAAATCAAAAAACGTCCTTCAAAATCAGATTTAGGGTTTCACAAACCAAAGGGGTAAAGTTGAAAAATTTTAAAACAGAAAGTTTAAAAAAAAATAGCAAGGCTAATTCCCTTTCGGGTTTTAATAATCGGTTCAGCCTATGAACAAGTCCTCTTGGTTAAGGTGAACCGTAGCTACGCACCAGGTAGGATTCCTGCGAAGAGGAGGTGAGTCACGTGGACTGCTTAAGTACCAAGCTCTTCCGGATCCAATCCTAGACATGCGCACCAAGGTTACCACACCTTAACTCGGCGACTCATTTCACAGGTTTGTTTAAGAGCTTTAAGTTTTATGCATATGTTTGAGTAAACTAACCTTAGGGTCCAATAGTCCTAATATTCTAATCTACGAGCCCAAACTAAGCCCATAATAAATCACACAAACCAAAACATTTCAAGAGTTAGAAGTACTTACCTGGTGACTTCGGGTCGGAGGTACAGGTGCCATGCCAGAATAACCTGAAACTTCTTATAAAAGCCCATTTTTCAAAGAGCCCATTTTGAAAACGTTTTTGGGCCCAAAACCCTCAAAGCCGAGTTTTGAACCGGGCTCTGATACCAATCTGTAACACCCCCAAACCCCAACAAGTTTGGACCTAAACCCCTCTTGCGTGCAAAGAAATGTTCCAAGCTTAGTCATTCAATAAAATCCAACCATAACTTAAAATAATAATGAAATAGTTCCCAAAAATAAAAAGGGCCTTATTACATCCATATTTAAAAGATCAAGTACTCAATATAAATAAACTTAAAACATTTAAATTCCTCTTTCTGCATGGGCCACCATGTGTCCTCTCCGATCCCGGTCCAATTCTACGCATCACCTGAAATAGTTAGGAAAATAGAGTGAGTCCACTGACTCAGTGCATAATCACAACACAGATTTCCACACGTATGGGCTTAGCCCAATACCATACTAATCTCATAGCAAGTCATGCAAATATGCATATCAGCCCAACCTACAATCCAACCGTAACACCAACCTTAGCAGACTCCCTGCCTAAGGCCGTGGCTAATCCACCACTGATCACATCGTGATCCACAAACCTTACCTTGGCAATTTGCTGCTCAAGGCCGTGGCTGAGCCACCTAGCCGAATTTAAAAAAACAAGGACCAAGTCTTCCTCCACCTTTCAAGCCTCCCAAAACCGTCCACCACCTAACCTTAATGACGCAAAAACAAGGCCCCAATTGCTGCCCTCGCGAATCGAACCTGAGACCCCTACCAGCTCCCCCTTGAGGCGTCACTTCCCAAGCCTTATGTGGCGCCTCCTTGCCACTCTGCCAAGCCACTCTTAGTGCCAAAACTCCACCAAAAATTCTCTTAAGGCCCCCTCTATCCAAACTCCCCTTTTAACCCCTAAAACTAAAAATTTTCCAAATCAACCTACCACCACCTAGGGTTCTCAGGACCCCTAAAACTTACCCAACCACACACTAAAGTTCGGTGACTTTGTCACAATCTAGTTCGGTGGTGCACCACAATATTATTTAAAATGGCTTTATGCCTACATTTGGTGTGTTGGCGGGGTGGGTTGACTTGATCCCCACAGGTGTGTTGGTTGGTACGGGAGGTGTGTAGCAGATGGATATTAGGTTGGGTTGGGAAATTTCATTTTACATGCATTTCATTTATTATTTTTCTAAATCCGTAAATGGGCTCAAGCCCAAAATAATGTCTTGATGATCTGGCCCAATGAATACGGTAAGTAAGTTACACACTGAGTTCTGAGTAACTCACTCTGTTTAATTATCCATATCAGGTAATGGCAATTGACGGAGGCTTGGGCCGAGGATGACTTCGTGGAGGCCATACTGCGGATATGGGTTTTATAAACTATGAACTTTTATTAAGTGATTTCTTTTAATTACTATTTTGGGTATGATGTAATAAGGCCTTTATTAATATTTTTATGGATTTTTATGTGTGGATTGATTTAATTTGGTTTTAAGACACTAAATATGGGCTATTGTTAATTCTATAAGGTTTCATTTAAAATTTTTGTTTTAAATATTTGAGATTCTTTAACTATTCTTGTTTTCAAATTCTTTTGAACTCTTTAAAAACTACTTTATGGTTTTTGACAATTAAATATTAAATGATAAGATTTCAAACTAGTATTTCTTAAAATCATTGATTTAAATCATTTTCTTAATTTTTACTAAACTTCGTTTTCAAAAGGTTCTGTAGAACTGTTTACCTAAATCATTAAAGGATTAAATGGATGTTTGATCTGTGTGACAAACCAAATCTCGTCTTAACGCATAGACCTTGAAACACCCCAAACCCGGCCCACGAGCCTTGACCAGATCTGGTATGTTCCCCGATGTAAACCGTTTCAAATTCTTTTGTGACTTAGGAAAAACTTGTGTGTTTTGAAAGAAAATTTGTTTTGGGTTGGGCTTGAGTTGAAAACGAGTTTATTTGATTAAAAATCCTTTAGCTTTAGGTGACAAAACGTTTAGGGTTGGTTTTGATAATAAATTTACTTAATCTTTCAATTAATAAATATTTGTAACATAATAAATCAAAGTGAAGTAAAGAAATTCAACTATGGCCTTATTACATTAAATAATCCCAAAATAAACTTAAAATACTTAAAATAAAATAAAAGTCCAAATCGTAAATTTCTTGCTGTGCATGGCCATCCCTAAGCTTCTGCCGAGCCCGGTCCATTACTGTTCGTCACCTGAAAATAGTTCCCACAACGGGGTGAGTCAACAGACTCAATGTCTACACAACACTAAATCATAATCGAATCATGCATAACAATTATTACACATTCATAACATAGCATACAAGTTATGATGCAATCCCAAAACCCAAACCTATTAAGCCATCCGCTACACTCCCCCGTACCAACCTGTACACCGTGGGGACTACTAAGTCGACCCTCCTTCCGCTACACTCCATATCGCGGTCTTAGGTCACCGCATTCGTGGTCTTAGGTCACCACGTTCAGATTACTGTGGTCTTAGGTCACCACATTCAATTACTGTAGTCTTAGGTCACCACATTCAGATATCACGGTCTTAGGTCACCGTGTTCGTGGTCTTAGGTCACCACATTCACTTCCCCTTTCAATAACCAATATGCCCCATTTTATAATATGCATTAATATGCCAGAGTTCACATTCTTATCATATTCTCATGTTACAAATAACATTTTTCATATTCCTAGTAGGAGTAGGAAACGTACCTGAGTACTTAGTACCATAACATGGTACCTTAGCCACTTTCATATTCTTAATATCACATATATATATTTAATCATACATGGCCATAAAACATATTAAAAATTAGTGTGGGGTACACACCTGATTCGCTTAAGGTTTCCAATCCAAATCCCGAAAAGCTTGATCTAATGCCTTAGATCTTAGATCTCTACATTTAATCAATCATTTAATACTTAGTAAAGAGCCATTCGGCCATAAATCCAAATCCTAGTAAGATTAGTACACTAAAACTTACCTTGGTGTCGAATTGACTATAGTCAAATCCCGAAAACTTTGTTGTACACCTTCTTGCATTCGGCCAAACATTAAGTCACATCATAGGTTAGTTTCGGCTTTTAAACAAAGTAAGAAATAGATCTAGATATCCAAAATAGGCCTTGGCCGAATGTTATAGACACCTACCTTGTGGATTTTAAATCCCGAAACTCACCTAATAACTAGGAAACACGCGGCTTATGGTGTACCTTCGGGAAGAGAACTTCTCCTTCCTTGTAGTCGACACTTAGTAAATCCCGAAAGATCTCTTCAAGGTTTTGGCAACAAGATATTAATGGGGTTAGTCCTAGATTTCGGCAAATCTTAAAAGAAAAAGGATGAAACCGAATGAGATCTTACCCTTACTTTAGATATCGACAGTTCCTTTGCTTGAAGTCTCAAACTATTCGGCTATGGCCTTGATCTTAGCAAGCTTTCGGCTTTTGGAGGGATTAGAAAGAAAAGAGAAGGAAGAATAAAGATGGAGGATTCGGCTAGAACACAAAGTATTTCGGCTTGGCAAAAATAAAAGAAGAAGAAGAAGATTTGGTGAAGAGAATTCGACAGAGGCTTTCAAAGAACAGAAAATAATGCTGAATGGCCTCTCTTTTCCTTTTATAGCCGAATTTACTAGGCTAGAGTCCCTTACTTGGCCACCGCTCTTCTATTTTGATAGCTTTATCCCTTTAATTATCACTTTATTAAAAGAATTTAATCCAACAATTATCTCTTGAAAATAATGATAAATAAATCCCTTATTTATCCTCTATTTATCTCTTAAAAATAAAAGAATAAAAGCTCCTAATTTATAGCCATGTGCCGTCCACCTCTCTGCTCCTTGTAGCAAAATAAAATTTCTTTTATTTGCTTCCCATGCAGCTCGAACCTTGGCCCAATACTCCTATATGTGGGGCCATTTCCAGAGGCCCTAAGTGGCATCTCCAGGCCACTTTTCCAAGCCCGTTCTTGTGTCAAATTCCCTCTATTAATTTTCTTAAGGCCACCTTGCCTTAATTTCCTCTTTCTAAACTTTAAAACTTATCATTTCCTTACATTTCCAAGTTTCCAAAAATGTTTGTTTGCCTCCTTTAAACTCAACATTTCTAAATCATTTCCTTACATTTCCAGGACATTTCCTCACATTTCCAAGACAAGACATTTCCTTACATTTCCAATACATTTCCCTACATTTCCAAGACAAGACATTTCCTTACATTTCCAACACATTTCCCTACATTTCCTTACATTTCCTTACATTTCCATACATTTCCTTACGTTTCCTTACATTTCCATACATTTCCTTACATTTCCATACATTTCCTTACATCTTAGGGTTCCTAAAACTCCTTAGATCACATCCAACACACCCACTGAGCCCACTATCTCATGAATTACGCACGAACGCATAACCCCTAATCTAGGATGTTACAGACCTGGTTTGGGGTGTTACAGTTTTAGCTTTTAATACACATCCCCAATTTTTATCGGAGGCATCTGTTTCAAGAATTAATTTATCACCTTGTTTAGGTAAATAAACTTTAGGAACATAATTTATTTCAGACTTTATTATTTTTATAATATCTGAATCTTTTTTAGTCCATTCAAAAGGTTTATCCTTTTTCAATTTTTCATATAACTCATCTAATTTTTTAGATAAGTTAGGAAAGAAATTTCTACCATAATTAACAATTCCTAGAAATTGTTGAAGTTGTTTCTTATCAACAATTTTTTTAGGAAATTCTTTTATTTTAACGATAATATGATCTTGAAGTTTAAGACCATCAGATGGTAATATTAATCCCAAGAATTCTATTTCAGTTTTTTCTAATTCTATTTTCTTAGGGCTTAATATTATTCCATGTTTTATAAACTCTCTAGCTATTATATTTAGATGTTTTCTATGATTTTCCAGTGTTTCTGAAAAAATTAGAATATCATCTATATATACTACACAAAATTTTTTATATTTTTTAAATATAGAGTCCATCCATCTTTGGAAGACTTGTGGTGCATTACATAATCCAAATGGTATTACTCTCCATTGGTAATGACCATTAGGTGCACTAAAAGCTGTTAATGGTTTAGATTCTTCTGTTAACATGATTTGCCTGAAGCCAGATTTACAGTCAAACTTACTAAAATATTTTGTTTGTTTAGCTTGATTTATTAAAACTTCCTTTCTTGGAATAAAATAACCATCAAAAATAGTATTTTGATTTAGTCTTTTATAATTAATAACCATCCTAGCTTTTCCTCTTTTTATTTCTGCATGGTTTCTTACCATAAAAGCAGGGCTAGAATGTGGACTATTAGTTTCTTCTATTAATCCTTTATCTAATAATTCTTTTATCTGTATATCAAATTCATCTATATCTTGTTTAGTATAGATCATAGGTTTTACCCTAAAATTTTATTAGGATTTTCTAGTTTAATGGTACAATATCTAGGACTGTTTTTCCATAATTTTAATGGTTCTTCACTAAAATTATTTTCTAATATTTTAAACAACCAATGATTTGTTTCAAGTTGTCTAATCTGTTCTTTCTGAGGTGGTGTAAAGTTTTGATCACAAATATATTTGTGATTGTCTACTAAAGGTATTTCTACTGAAGTATTTTCAGTAGTTAATATAACAAAATTTTTATCGATAGAGAATGGTAAATGCTGATATATAAAATTATTACCTAATAATATATCTCCATGCATTTCATGAAAACATAATAATTTAGGAATCACAAATCTTACATTATTTATGTAGATTGGTATATTTTTTGCTTTAAAAAGAATTAAAGTTTCCTTACCATCTACTCCAACAACTCTTATTGGATTTCTCATAAGTTCCCATTTTTCTGATGGAATAGCATTTTCTCTACAGCTACTAGTTGTAGCTCCTGTATCTAATAGAGCATTTAAAGAATACGGATTATATTCTCTAAATTGAAATGTAATTTCAATATAAGTATAATATTTCCTGGGTTGGAAATGTGAAAAAGTAATATTATCCTTTTTCCCAAGTTTCATCTGTTGAAATATTGGTTTTTCTTTGACTTTTGTATTTTTAGATATTTTTTCCAACTTATTTGGAAAATGAATCATTTTTAATTCTATAGGTAAATATTGGTTTTTCCAATATTTTAAGACATTTTTCAGATTATCTTCCTTTTGAAGATTTAAGTCTATCTTTCTTTTACCATAAGAATCTTTTTTATCAATTTCCCAAGGTTCTTATGGTAAAAGAAAGATAGACTTAAATCTTCAAAAGGAAGATAATCTGAAAAATGTCTTAAAATATTGGAAAAACCAATATTTACCTATAGAATTAAAAATGATTCATTTTCCAAATAAGTTGGAAAAAATATCTAAAAATACAAAAGTCAAAGAAAGACCAATAATTCAACAGATGAAACTTGGGAAAAAGGATATTATTACTTTTTCTGTAACACCTCAAACCCGGCCTAGAAGTTAAGCCCGAATCTGGCGTGTCATCCATGGAAGGTTTTTTTTTTTTTCAAACCATCTTTGAGATTGTTAAAAACTTGTTTGAGAATTACAGCCTCTTTGTTAAAACCCAAAACACTTAAGCAATTGTTATCTACTTGAAAACGTAATTATCTTTAAAAACCTTTTTGGTTGTGAAAACATATTTGAAATAAATAATTTACGAAAATGGGATGTTTGGGAATAGAGTTGCAGAAGCATTTTGAAAGAAAATCCGAGGCCTTATTACAACATTTAACCCAAAATAGTAAAGTAATAAAATAAACGAGAAAGAAATCTAAAGTCCAAATAAACCATTTCTGAAGTATGGTCTCCATCGAGTCATCCAAGGCCCAAGTCCACGTCACTAAGCATTACCTGAAAAGGTTAAGAGAAAGGGGGGTGAGTTACAAGAACTCAGTGTGTAATCCCCTTACCATCATCCACTGGGTTGGAACACACATAGCAATATTTTGGGCCTAAGCCCATTTACAATTATAACATAATAACATGTATATAATATGCATATGATATGCAAATCCCAAACCAAACCTAATTGCCATCCGCTACACACCACCCGTACCAACCAGCACACCTGTGGGGATCAAGTCAACCCACCCCGCCAACACACCAATCGCAGGCATAAAGCCATTTAAAATGTTTGTGGCAGAGCCACCGAACTAGATTGTGACAGAGTCACCGAACTAGATTGTGACAGAGTCACCAAACTAGATTGTGGCAGAGCCACCGAACTGGATTGTGACAGAGTCACCAAACTAGATTGTGGCAGAGCCACCGAACTGGATTGTGACAGAGTCACCGAACTAGATTGTGGCAGAGCCAGTAGCACTTCTCTTCAATTTTATCCCAACCCATGCAATCATGTATGCATATACAAAGCATAACAATATTCATAGAATAATTTCATCATAAGGCCCATAATACAAGTTGGCCCATTAAGCAATCTAGCAATTTGGCCTATTAATCAATCTTAACAATTTGGCCCATTAAGCGATCTAGCAAATTTTGGCCCATTAATCGATCTAGCAAATTTTGGCCCATTAATCGATCTAGCAAAATATCAGATTGGCCCATTTATCAAAATATCGATTGGCCATTTATCAAAATATCAGATTGGCCCATTCATCAAAATATCATATTGGCCCATTTTTCAAAATATCATATTGACCCATTTATCAATGTAACATCCCGAAATTGGGCCTAGGAGAATTGAGCCCAATGGGCCTTAGGCGTAGTAGCGTTTAAATTTTTAGAGAATAAGAGATCGGCTTAAATGCAAGTTAGACCTATTGGATAAGTGATTTTGGAAGGTTAGAGGGCTTCTATGAAGTCCCGGGATCAAATATTGGCTTTGGGGAAATTTTGGTTTTAGGTGAAAAAAAACCCTGGAAGTGGGCAGGTAGGCCTTAAGAATAAAATATGGAGAAAATGACACAAGTGGAGTATGTGGTGTAGTGGCAAAGTGACGCCACATAAGAGACAAGGGAGTGACGCCACAAGGAAGGAAGGAGGTCCAAGGTTCAAGTCTTGGCTTTTGCATTTTGGTTTCTTTTTGCTTGGACCTTAGAATTTGGCCCATAGTTTATATTTAGTTGCGCATGGTTTAAGACACAAGAGGAGCTTGTGGCCAACTGGTTAGCGGCGTGGATTATGTTGCAAGGGAGCCTGGGTTCGAATCTCATGAGAAGCAAGGGAGTATTTATTTTGCGGATTGGACGGCAAGAGTTTCAGTTGAATTTAAACTCTACTGACGAAGGGATCCCACATCGGAAAGACACAAAGAATGAAGGTGAAGAGCTAGCTATATAAGGAGCATCCTAGGAGGAGAGTAAACACATCTTGGAGGGCGTTTGGGCACAAGAGTGGTCGGAGCGCGGATTAGCCCAAGAGTCCTATCAGGTGTGTAACTCTCTCTACTCTAGTTGTAGAGCGGCAAAATGCCGAAATGCCGGTTACACGGCATTAGTAGCCATACAAGCGTGCGAGCGCATGTGTGGGGCTTCAACGCGATAGTTGAGGCCATCAGTAGTATTCTTGTGGGTTGGGGCTGCTTGGGCCTCGATGGGCCGAAGTGGGCCCAATGGGCCCGTGGGCCCATATGAGTAAATTGCATGATTGGTTAGTATATGTTGAACTAGACTAGGTGGAACTTTTATACGTGGCTAGATTTGTGCTAGGTGGGCCACACGAGCGTGTGGGCCCGGATGGGCCGAAATCGGGTTTTAGGCCCAATCGTCCGGTACGACCGGAAATGGTAGCTGAGTCGCTAGTGGTGACATTAGGCCTTCGAAAAGGCCATTTTAGTTGTGAATTTACGAAAATACCTTTAGTAGGTAAAATTACGATTATACCCTTAGAGGTTGATTAGCATGATTATGTTGTTTAGTTCTGGCCGATTGTAGGGGAAGGCTTGATCTCGCATATCTCAGGTTGTGGCTAGTGCTCGAAAAGTGTTAAGGATTGGGGGATCTAGTGCGTTAGATCTTGATCTACGGGAGTTGATAGTCGCATTAGTAACCAGGTGTGTACACACACACACTCTTCTAGTAATTTATGTGCTTATTATATTGTGTGCACATTTACACACTTATCTGTTATTGTATATATGTATGTTGTGTGTGTTTGGATCCATGGAAGGTGGATTAGATACCATTAAGGTAGGAGGCAAGGGGTCAGGTAAGTCCCTGTTATGAGTTCTCATTATGATGCTCTTGGTGAGCATGATGTATCTGGCATGTGATATATTGATTGGTTGATGATTAAACCTATGTGCGTTACTAAACATTCATGATGATATATTTTGATACATGTGCATGATTGATGTGGGTTGTACGAGTGGAGGGGGCAGTGATATTTTGTGCTGACGAGCACCAGTGTTTTGGTAACACAACTTTGTGACTTTGGGTCACCAGAGGTTTGGCACCTCCAGAGGTTTGGCACCTCAGCGTCTCGTCCCCGTGGTTTCGCACCACAGTGGGTTGGCCCCACAAGGCGGTATTGAGGGATTGACGCCAGTGATTTGGTATCACACGATGGGTTGGCCCCATCAATTGATTTGTGACTTCGGTCACCAGTGTTTTGGTAACACACTTTGTGTCTTTGGGACACCAGTGGTTTGGCACCACATTGACGGATATCGTGTCTTCGGACACCAGAGGTTTGGCACCTCCAGTGATTTGGCATCACATCTGTGACTATACGTCACCAGTGGTTTGGCACCACCAGTGGTTTGGTACCACACGGGGTAGAGAAAGGTGTTGTGGATGGCTAGGTTGGGTGCATATTAACTGGATGCATGATGATCATGGTTATGTTTGTATATGATATTTTGCTAATCTGGGAAAAAGGGTTGCACACTGAGTCTTGGTGACTCACTTTTTTCCTTTAACCATTTCAGGTAGTGCATAAAGCTGGACCGGGATCGGAGAGGACAAGGTGGCCCATGCCGAGGATGATGTTTAATTATTTCATGCTTGATTTTGACATAAGTACTTTATTTGAATTGTTGGGTTGTAATAAAGGCCATTTTATGTTTTTGGTATTACTTTAACTATGGTTATTTAATTTAAGTTGCTAGGTGGAAATGATTTATGGGTTGCATCCTATTTATTCAAACCGGTTTTCATATACTAAAGCTTTAAAAATGCATAAGTTTTAATAATAAAGTTTTACTCAAAAGCTTCAATGGATAAGTTTTCCAAAATTCAACAAACTACAATGTTTTATCTTAAATTAGAAAGATTTTCAACCGTCTTTTCCCAGTGACATAACCAGATTCGGTTGTAGTGAATGGGCCGGGTTTGGGGATGTTACAATCAAAATATCAGATTTGGCCCATTTATCAAAATATCAGATTGGCCCGTTTATTAAAATATCAGATTGGCCCGTTTATTAAAATATCAGATTGGCCCATTTATCAAAATATCAGATTGGCCCATTTCAAAATATCAGATTGGCCCATTTAGCAAAATATCAAATTGGCCCATTTAGCAAAATATCAGATTGGCCCATTTATCAAAATAGCATATTGGCCCATTTATCAAAATATCAGATTGGCCCATTTCAAAATATCAGATTGGCCCATTTAGCAAAATATCAGATTGGCCCATTTATCGAAATATCAGATTGGCCCATTTATCAAAATATCAGATTGGCCCATTTCAAAATATCAGATTGGCCCATTTAGCAAAATATCATATTGGCCCATTTATCAAAATATCATATTGGCCCATTTATCAAAATATCAGATTGGACAATTTATCAAAATATCAGATTGGCCCATTTATCAAAATATTAGATTGGCCCATTTCAAAATATCAGATTGGCCCATTTAGCAAAATATCAGATTGGCCCATTTATCAAAATATCATATTGACCCATTTATCACAATAATTCATATGGCCCAAAATATCACTTTTTAACAAAATAACCCATTAAGGGCAAATCCGTAATTCCCACAACCTTAATACCGGTTTCATGCATTTACACAAAAAGTGTTATTATACCGTATTTTCCGATTTTATAAATTCTGCGATTTATTCTAATGCTTACGGTATAATATCTAACCCATAAGATAAGTGTGAAATTACACACTCTGGCCCATATCACAAATATCAAACTGCCCATATATCAAATATCACATTTGACCCATAAAGGGTATTTTTGTAATTCGGTCCATAGGGACATTTCGTAATTCGGCCCATTAAGGGCATTTTCGTAATTCGGCCCGTAAGGGCATTTTCATAATTCGATAATCGTACCCACTAAGGGTAATTCGGTAATTTACTCTCTAAGGGAAATTCAAAAATTTTACCCATCAAGGGTATTTCGGTAATTTTGCAACCCAGGGGTATTTCAGTAATTTACCCTCTAAGGGTATTTCGATAATTTTGCAACCCAGGGGTATTTCTATAATTTACCCTCCAAGGGTATTTCAGTAATTTCGCAACCCAGGGAATTTCGGTAATTTACCCTCTAAGGGTATTTCGGTAATTTTACAACCCAGGGGTATTTCAGTAATTGCACAACCCAGGGGTATTTCGGTAATTTGCACAACCCAGGGGTATTTCGATAATTTGCCCTCTAAGGGTAATTCAGTAGTTTTACCCACCAAGGGTAATTCGGTAATTTACCTTCCAAGGGTAAATTCGGTAGTTTTACCCACCAAGGGTAATTCGGTAATTTACCTTCCAAGGGTAAATTCGGTAGTTTTACCCACCAAGGGTAATTCGATAATTTACCCTCCAAGGGTAATTTCGGTAGTTTTACCCACCAAGGGTAATTCGATAATTTACCTTCCAAGGGTAAATTCGGTAGTTTTACCCACCAAGGGTAATTCGGTAACTTACCCTCCAAGGGTAATTTCAGTAGTTTTACCCACCAAGGGTAATTCGGTAATTTACCTTCTAATGGTAAATTCGGTAGTTTTACTCACCAAGGGTAATTCGGTAATTTACCCTCCAAGGGTAATTTCGATAATTTCATATTCAACGGTGTTTCCGAAGGCCTACTATTGCCTCGAGTGGCACAGAATTCTATTTGGGTCTCTTCGGAACTATTGGGTCAAAAATCCATTTTAGGCCCAAACGGGGTAATTTCGCAATTCTGGACTTAACTACTAATTTGGGCATAAAAATTTAAAACTGTCCATCTGCGTCATACTGACTAAATTGATTATAACTCGAGTTAGGAAACTTGAAATTTAGACCCGTAAAATTTCCTTCAAACTAGACTCATATATCTTCTTACTGTAATTTTTCCAGAATTTTTCGCCTAGCCATTTAGTACAGTTTATTCCTTAAAGTTTCCCTTTTTTCACTGTCTAATGATTCTGACCTCTCTTACCTTATTTTCAAATATCTCACTGTACGATTTTTATATACTGTTTCAACTTATTTCTTTTGAAAATAGGCTCGCTAATGAATCCATACATATACATTATAACCAATAATTCATTTTGTACAATTTTATATGATTTTTCCAAAACAGATCAGTGAACCCTGAAGTTAATCAGAACCAGTCTCACTAAAATCAAGATATCTCAAAATATAAAATTCCTTTTCTTTCTCTGTTTCTTCCATATTAAAATAGACACAGTAATCTTTAATTTTATATATTATTCACTTTCTAATTCCTTTTCTCCTATTTTTAGTGATTTTTTAAATACACATCTCTGCTTCTAACTGAAACTGTTTTATTACGAAATACAATTACCACTACGATCATACGCACACCTGAGTGATTATGGATGCTGGTTTTTAGTTTTTGTAACATCCTGCATTAAGGGGGGGTCACTTGCCATACGATTATTATTGTGGGTTTTCCTGATTTAAATGCACATATTATGGTTTAGCCAAAAATCCCGAGTTAGTCGGGTATAGGGTTAAGCAGGTTCTTTAAGTACTTGGGATAAAAAGGGCTATGTGTATAAGCCTTATCATTAAATTAGGGCGAGTTTTGTCGAAAAGAAACGGCTGGCGGAGTGGTTAGGGTACTGATAGAAGGCTAGAAAATGCGGCTAGGCGAGGGTTCGAGTCGCGTGGAGGAAATTTATTTTTGGCGTGTAGGAGGACTTAATGAGGAGGGCTTAAGAATAAGTTTCGTTGAGACATGGCATGAAAGTCTCGATAGCTGAAGCGGCAGGACGCTTGGGCATGCTCCTTCGGGTCCCGTGTTCGAGCCCTAGGAGTCGCACCTAGGGCGTTTAACTTTTGCTTTTAGCGCTCAATTTAATGAAGCCATCAGGGAAGGATTAAAAGGAATATGCAATGCGATTCGTCATGAAAGTCATGTTAGTCGAGCGGTTGGGGTGTGGGGGTTTCTCCCTCACGTCTTGGGTTCGAAACCCCTGGGCTAGATATGGGCGTTTTGTTATTTTGGCCTCTGGCATTAAATGCGTGAGGAAGCCAAGGGAGGGAAGCTTAAAGAGAATTTCCGACGCACTTATAACAGAAGTGGCGCAGTAGTCGGATGGTCAGAAGCATGGGCAGTTTCCCCCAGGTCTCGGGTTCGAGACCTGGCAACTGCATATTGGAATTTTAAATTTTGGTTTTGGTCGGCAGGTGGCAGCCTGCATGGGGGCACGCATGCATGCAAGGCATGCTGCCCATCCCTTTTCAGCTGCACGGTTTTGAGGGGGGGAGAGAAGTAGTATTATTTATTTATTTATTTATTATTATTATTTTTATAATTGGAGTATGGTGTAATATTTTATGATTAGTATAGGTATTTTCCTTATTTTATTTAGCTATTGGAGCATGGAAGTGAAGGATAATTGAATAAACAATAAGGTTGGAAATGGAAGCATGTCTTGGAGAAAGGGGGGTTGTTGGTCGGCCTTGGAGAATGGATGAAGCATGGCCGAAACTCCCTATGTTCTTACTCCATTTGGTGCTGGCCGAATAAGAAAAATAGGAGGGGCTTGGCATTCTCGGTTTTGAAGGTGTTTGGGGGTTGGTTCTAGCTAACATTTTCTCCCTTGGTTGTGGCCGAATAAAGTAGGATTGAGGGACCCTTGTAGACGATTTCTGATGGCAAGAAGGTGCCTAGGCTTTTAATTATTCCCTTCCTTTTTAAGAGTATTCATGGCCAAAATGGGGGCTTTCACTTTCGGCTTCGAGAAATGTAAGAAGGTGCCGGAATTCTTGGCCTTGTTCTCCTTCCTTTCAACTCGTTTCTAGGCCAAACTCAAGACATTGTTTTGTTTTCTTTACCTTGTGAGGGCCGAATCTTTTAGTAAGTATCTCTCAACTTTCGATCTCTTACATTACTTTCGGAGTGCCGAAAACATATGTAAGGCCTTGGTAAAGGTTGGTCGAGTGCCTTTAAACAATTTTTAGTGTATCCCTTGTAGGTAGCCGATACTTAGAGGCTTGGAATTGTCTTGTGGGTCTCGTCTCTTCAAGGGCCTTGACTATTCAAAGTATAAAAGGGAAATTTCAGAATCTCGGTAGACAAGGTATGAGGTTATTGACTTTCAGCCGAAGGCCACTTTGATATCTATGTATGACCAAATGTGCTCTATATTTTTAAGGGGACTAATCGGCTAGAAATCTGAAATTTCGAGTTCTCAAATCACACGGGTTTGTGCTAAGCAAGGTTCGGCCTAAGGTCCTATTTTGTTATGAGATGACCGATCCTTTGGAAATTTGTTAGTAATTCGAATAAGACCCCTAATACTGATCTATGATGGCCGAATATAGGAGCATTGCGAGGACTAGTTCGTGACTTTTGTAACATCGCATAGGCACGGGAGCGCTAGTTAAATCTTCGATTAAATAGGTGTGTAAGCTCTTACACACTTTATTAGTATAAATTGTTATTCAATGATAATTATAACCTCTTATGTAGTAACCATGCCTAGTGGGCATAAGCTCGGCTTCGGGTAAGTCCCCTATTACTCGATTTACGATATGTTGTATATGCCATCATATGCTGTGAAATACTATGCTATATACGATTGTATGATATGTGGTAACACATTGTGACTACGGTCACCAGAGGTTTGGTACCTCCAGAGGTTTGGCACCTCACAGCGTCTCGTCCCTGTGGCTTAGTACCACCGTGGGTTGGCCCCACAATTGAGATACGGGATCGACGCCAGTGATTTGGTATCACACGATGGGTTGGCCCCATCATTTGATTGTGACTTCGGGTCACTAGTGGTTTGGCACCACCAGTGGTTTGGCACCACACGTATTGACGGATATTGTGACTTCGGGTCACCAGTGGTTTGGCACCACCAGTGGTTTGGCACCACACGTATTGACGGATATTGTGACTTCGGGTCACCAGTGGTTTGGCACCACCGGTGGTTTGGCACCACACGTATTGACGGATATTGTGACTTCGGGTCACCAGTGGTTTGGCACCACCAGTGGTTTGGTACCACACGGGGTAGGAAAGGAGCATGGATGGCTAGGTTGGGTTGCATAATTGCATGTCATACTAATATCTTGTGTATGAGTGTTATTTCCGGGTTGGGGATTTATACACTGAGTCCTGGTGACTCACCCCTTCCCATATCATCTTGCAGGTGAGTAGAGCACGGATGCGGAGCCGAGGAGAGCTCGAGGCGGTCATGTTGGTTTTGTGGACTTGAAATTTTATTTTGCCCCGTTTTAAGTTATCATTCACTACAATTCGATTGGGTTGTAATATGGCCGCTTATTATTATTTTGGATGGTTAGGTAGCTGTTTTTACTTTATTATATAACTGATGAACTTACGAACGGTTATGCAAATCGGTTAAAAGTAACGTTTTCAAAAAAAAATAAAATAAGTACTCGTACGCGTTTTCAAAAGTGCTACCATCGGGTAACGAAGTTTTCTAAACTATTGATCACCCTATTGTTCTAAAATTTAAGGGTCAAATGGTTTTAAAGGTAGAAAGGATTTTCAACTCAATCGGATTCACCAAATCACCCCACTTG
Source organism: Gossypium australe (assembly GCA_005393395.2). Classification (NCBI taxonomy): domain Eukaryota; kingdom Viridiplantae; phylum Streptophyta; class Magnoliopsida; order Malvales; family Malvaceae; genus Gossypium; species Gossypium australe. The sequence goes on along the minus strand of CM016621.1, from coordinate 63,079,146 downwards.
AGTTTCAACGAACACCGTTTTATACCCTTAACAAAATTTCCTTAAATTTCTACTATTCATCCAACCCTTTCAAACTTCTTTTTATTCCGTAACATACCAGATCCAGTCATGGCTCGTGGGCCGGGTTTGGGGTGTTACAGTTTTGGTATCAGAGCCCGGTTCAAAACTCGGCTGTGAGGGCCTAATGCCTAAAAATATTTTTTAGATAGGCTTTTGAAAACCTCTTTGAAAATGGTTTTGGTTGAACAACATGGCGTCGAGTCTCCGGCACCGATCCGCTCTTGTAAGTATCTTTAACCTATGTATGAATGGGTATCTGTAAATGGGTAGAAAACGGGACGTAGATAGTGCGAAAGGTATATGAACCCTAGGACTAGTTTACTCCAAACAATCACATAAGATTTATAATTGCCTAATTAAACAAACCCATGACTAAGTCGCCGAGTTAAGGTGTAGTAACCCTTGTACGCATGTCTAGGATTGGATCCGGAAGAGCTTGGTATTTAAGTGGTCTTAGCGACTCCCCTCCTCTTCGCGGGAATCCTACCTGGTGCGTAGCTTCGGTTCACCCTAACCGTGAGGACTTGTTCATGGGCTAAACCCCTATTATTAAAACCCGAAAGGGAATTAGCCGCATTTTTATAAAGACTCTAGTTTTAAAGACTTCCCTCAAACTTATGAGATTTATACTACAAAATTCCTTTGGTTTATGGACATTTTAAATTACCCTTAGTAGTAAAATTACAAAAAAAATACCCCTAGTTTTAGAATCTACTAAGCTACCCCAAAATTTTAACAAAAATTTTCTTATACCCAAGATCCCTAAATTGCAAAAATATCGTGATTTTGGAAAAGTACGAAACTGCCCCTAATTTGCAAATTACCAAAATGACCCTGATTTTCAAAGTTTTGCAACACTACCAATTTGGGAAGGCAATTTTTTCAAAAAGAACCCCAAGTTTTGCAAATTTTTAAATTTCCCTTGATTTGTCAAGATTTACAAACTTACCTTGTTTTATTACCAAAATACCCCTGTAGGGTAAATGACGAAAATACCCTCGGGTTAAGAAATGGGTCGAAAAGAGTGATGGAATAGGTGAATGTGTATCTTCGAATTACGATAGAAGACTTGAAACTTGTTTGATCGAAAGAACAACTTCTTAATTTCGCCCATAAGATTCTTTGCTAATAATCAGTGGAACATTGACTAACTCATAAAACTTTTTAAATAGATTGCGCCATAAGAAATGAGTTCTAGAGGTCGCGGCCGTCGGGGACACGGTAGAGGCCGGATGGCCATGACAGAACCAGTTAGGTCGGGCCAAGGATCGGATAATGAAATACCACCTCCACCACCACCCCCAACTTTTGGTGATGGACCTCAGGATCAGACGGGGGGTGAGTCGGTATCGCAGGCTATGCTGCGTGTTCTAGAAATGATGGCTGAGACCAGCAGAGGTACAGGAGCTCGGAAGTCTGTATCTGAGCGGCTCCGATCCAATGGAGCTGAAGTATTTCGGGGTGTGTCAGGTGTCGCACCCAGTACAGCCGAATATTGGTTAGAATCAACCGAGAGGATCATGGACGATCTCGACTTGACAAATGAGGAAAAGCTGAAAGGAGCAGTGTCACTTCTAAAAGACGAGTCATACCAGTGGTGGCTCACGGTTCGAGACGGCGCTACAGCAGACGACCTTACTTGGGAATACTTCAAAGCTACTTATCAGAAGAAGTACGTGGGCACCAGTTACACTGATACTCAGAGGAAGACCTTTCTGGGACTGGTACAAGGAAATAAGTCGGTATCTGAGTATGAGGCAGAATTCCTGAGGCTGAGCCGCTATGCTCGGGGAGTTGTGTCAACTGAGCATGATCGTTGCGTCCGTTTTGAAGACGGACTTAGGGATGACTTAAGGCTGTTGATTGCTCCACAACAGGTATGTGAGTTTGCTGTTCTGGTAGAAAAGGCTAAGGTAGCCGAAAGGGTCCGGGAGTCTGTGAGGCAGAGCTATGATAGGAGCAAGCAGAAAAGAAGTGTTAGTTCGTCCGGATAGGGAAATAATGCACAAAAGAGGGCCAGACAGAGTGGGCCAAATCAGGCTGGTAGGACCATGGCTACCAATCAGAGACCGGCTCAGTGTAATCGCTGTGGGAAGTCACATTGGGGAGGTTGTTACACCGGTGAGAGGGGTTGCTTTGAATGTGGACCTCCGGACCATCGTGTAAGGGATTGTCCTCGAAAGTTGGCAAGGAATCAGTCAGAGGGTCAGAACCGTACTCCAGCAAGGAATGTGGGACCACCGCAGAGGGGTCGTGGTAATGGTAGAGGAGGCAATGGTCCTAATCGAGGTCGTGGAATTCAGGGCAGAGGAGCAGGCAACACAGAAGCTAGGCAGCCTGGCTTAGTCTACGCAGCGAGGCGTCGCGAGGAGGGTGACGCACCAGATGTCATCACCGGTACGTTCCTAATTTTTGGTCTTCCATATGTTGCTTTAATTGATGTGGGTTCGACGCATTCATATGTGGCTAGTAGTGTGGTAGAAACTATGAACTTGGATTCTAAGACTGCTTCTAGGGAGATGACTGTAATTAGTCCGCTAGGGCACTCTGTGGTAGTGAACAAGCTATATAGAGATATACCCCTAGAACTCCAAGGGGTAGTATTTGTGGCTGATCTGATGGAACTGCCGTTTGGGGAGTTCGACCTAATTCTTGGAATGGACTGGCTGGTTAAGTATCAGGCAAGGTTGGATTGCGCTGCTAAGCGCATGATTCTAAAGACGGCTGAGGGTGATGAAGTGGTCATGACAGGTAACAGAAGAGACTATCTATCCAATGTGGTGTCTGCCTTGAAAGCCGAGAAAATGATCAGAAAAGGGTGTGAAGCATTGTTGGTTCAAATCTATGCCTTGGAGGCTAAGGAGTCAGCAGTTGAGAAGGTCCGAACTGTAAGGGAATTCGCTGACGTGTTTCCTGAAGAACTTCCGGGTCTGCCTCCAGATCGGGAAGTGGAGTTCGGTATAGACTTGTTGCCCGGGACGGCACCTGTGTCTATAGCACCCTATCGAATGGCACCAAAGGAGTTGGTGGAACTGAAGGCCCAAATTCAGGAACTCTTGGATAGAGGGTTCATTCGACCTAGTATATCTCCGTGGGGAGCACCTGTGCTGTTTGTCAAGAAGAAAGACGGGTCAATGCGGATGTGTATCGACTACCGTCAGCTTAACAAGTTAACAATCAAAAACAGGTATCCGTTGCCTCGGATTGATGACCTGTTTGATCAACTAAAGGGTGCATCTGTGTTCTCAAAGATAGATCTTAGGTCGGGCTATCATCAACTTAAGGTAAAGGAGGCTGATGTGCACAAGACGGCTTTTAGTACCCGGTATGGGCATTATGAGTTCTTAGTGATGCCGTTTGGGTTGACCAACGCGCCGGAAGCGTTCATGGACTTGATGAATAGGGTGTTTCAGCAATACTTAGATCAATTTGTCGTGGTGTTTATAGACGACATATTGGTTTACTCAAAGACGGAGGAGGAGCATGATAGGCATTTGCGTATAGTTCTGCAAGTGCTGAGGGAGGAGCAGTTGTATGCCAAATTCAGTAAGTGCGAATTTTGGCTTAGAGAGGTGACCTTCTTAGGTCACGTGGTGTCAGCTGAAGGGATTAGAGTGGACCCACGCAAGGTTGAAGCGGTATTGGATTGGAAACCGCCTAGGTCAGTGGCGGAAATTCGAAGTTTTCTGGGTCTGGCCGGGTATTATCGAAGATTTGTGGAAGGATTCTCCTTAATCGCAGCCCCGTTGACTAAGCTGTTAAGGAAAGGAGTCTCATTCGTTTGGTCAGAGAAACAGCAAGAAAGTTTTGATAAGCTAAGAAAGATTCTGACGGAAGCTCCAGTTTTGGTACAACCTGAGGCAGGGAAATTGTTCACGGTTTATTGTGATGCGTCCCATAATGGTTTGGGATGTGTATTGATGCAGGAAGGGAAGGTAGTGGCCTATGCATCCCGTCAGCTAAGACCGCATGAGGTTAATTATCCGACTCACGATTTGGAGTTAGCGGCAGTGGTCTTCGCTTTAAAAATATGGAGGCATTACTTGTATGGGGAAAAGTCGATAGTCTATACGGATCATAAAAGTTTGAGGTACCTCTTGACTCAAAAGGACTTGAATCTGAGGCAGCGCCGATGGATTGAACTGTTGAAGGACTACGACTGTTCAATTGAGTACCACCCAGGCAAGGCTAACGTGGTGGCTGATGCGTTGAGCCGAAAGGTCGTGACAGACTTAAGGGCGATGTTTGCTCGTCTTAGTCTATACGACGACGGAAGTCTTTTGGCAGAATTGCAAGTTAAGCCAACTTGGATCGAGGAGATTAAGGAAAAGCAATTAGGGGATGACAGTTTAAACGCACGAAGGCTGCAAGTTCAAGATGGCGGTTTGGAAGGGTATAGTTTGACTGGTGATGGGGTGCTGTGTTTTCAAGGACAGCCTTGTATGCCGAATGATGTGGGTTTGAGACAAAGAATTCTTCAGGATGCCCATAGCAGCCCATATGCTATGCATCCTGGAGGTAGCAAGATGTACGGAGATTTGCGGAAGCAGTTCTGGTGGCCAGGGTTGAAGCGCGAGGTAACTGATTTCGTGGGAAGGTGTCTCACGTGTCAGCGAGTAAAAGCGGAACATCAGTTGCCATCTGGGTTACTTCAACCGGTGAAGATTCCTCAGTGGAAATGGGAGAGGATCACTATGGACTTCGTCGGTGGGCTACCCCTCACGCCCAGCAAGAAAAACGCAGTTTGGGTGATTGTGGACCGTCTGACCAAATCGGCTCACTTCATACCGGTAAGGGTGGATTACTCGCTCCAGAAGTTAGCTAAATTGTATGTGGCAGAGATAGTGAGGTTGCATGGTGTGCCAGTGTCGATCATCTCAGACAGAGACCCCAGATTTACATCGAGGTTTTGGAGAGCGCTACATCAGGCTTTGGGTACACGGTTGGGTTTCAGTACAGCATTCCATCCACAGTCTGACGGGCAGTCGGAAAGAGTTATTCAGATTTTGGAAGAAATGTTAAGAGGCTGCGTTTTGGACTTCAAAGGTAGCTGGGAAGGATTTTTGCCATTAGCTGAGTTCGCATACAACAACAGTTATCAGGCAAGCATTAAGATGGCACCATATGAAGCGTTATATGGTAGGAGGTGTCGCACACCTACTTTTTGGACGGAGTTGGGTGAGCGACAGATGTTAGGACCGAAATTGGTTGCAGAGACTGAGGATAAGGTGAAGAAGATCCAAGCTCGGTTGAAAGAAGCCTCGGATAGGCAAAAGTCTTATGCTGATCTCAAGCGGAGGGACATAGAATTTGCCGTAGGAGACGAGGTTTTTCTGAAGGTCTCACCATGGAAGAAGGTGCTAAGATTTGGGAAGAAGGGCAAATTAAGCCCAAGGTTCATTGGACCATTTAAGGTGATGAGACGAGTGGGACCAGTGGCTTATCAGCTCGAGTTACCTGCAGAACTAAGTCAGATTCACGATGTGTTCCATGTCTCCATGCTTAGACGCTATCGTTCTGACCCATCACACATCTTGGCAGTTGAGGAAGTTGAGGTGAGTCCAGATTTGACGATGGAAGAGGAACCTGTGCAGATCCTAGATCGGGATGTGAAAGTTTTGCGTAGGAAGTCAGTTCCTTTAGTGAAGGTCCTATGGCGGAACCATGGCGTGGAGGAAGCTACGTGGGAGCCCGAGGATGTGATGCGGCAGCAATACCCCCAACTCTTCTGACCCAGGTAATTTCGGGGACGAAATTTATTTTAAGGGGGGTAGAACTGTAACATCCTGCATTAAGAGGGGGTCATTTGCCATACGATTATTATTGTGGGTTTTCCTGATTTAAATGCACATATTATGGTTTAGCCAAAAATCCCGAGTTAGTCGGGTATAGGGTTAAGCAGGTTCTTTAAGTACTTGGGATAAAAAGGGCTATGTGTATAAGCCTTATCATTAAATTAGGGCGAGTTTTGTCGAAAAGAAACGGCTGGCGGAGTGGTTAGGGTACTGATAGAAGGCTAGAAAATGCGGCTAGGCGAGGGTTCGAGTCGCGTGGAGGAAATTTATTTTTGGCGTGTAGGAGGACTTAATGAGGAGGGCTTAAGAATAAGTTTCGTTGAGACATGGCGTGAAAGTCTCGATAGCTGAAGCGGCAGGGCGCTTGGGCATGCTCCTTCGGGTCCCGTGTTCGAGCCCTAGGAGTCGCACCTATGGCGTTTAACTTTTGCTTTTAGCGCTCAAGTTAATGAAGCCATCAGGGAAGGATTAAAAGGAATATGCAATGCGATTCATCATGAAAGTCATGTTAGTCGAGCGGTTGGGGTGTGGGGGTTTCTCCCTCACGTCTTGGGTTCGAAACCCCTGGGCTAGATATGGGCGTTTTGTTATTTTGGCCTCTGGCATTAAATGCGTGAGGAAGCCAAGGGAGGGAAGCTTAAAGAGAATTTCCGACGCACTTATAACAGAAGTGGCGCAGTAGTCGGATGGTCAGAAGCATGGGCAGTTTCCCCCAGGTCTCGGGTTCGAGACCTGGCAACTGCATATTGGAATTTTAAATTTTGGTTTTGGTCGGCAGGTGGCAGCCTGCATGGGGGCACGCATGCATGCAAGGCATGCTGCCCATCCCTTTTCAGCTGCACGGTTTTGAGGGGGGGAGAGAAGTAGTATTATTTATTTATTTATTTATTATTATTTTTATAATTGGAGTATGGTGTAATATTTTATGATTAGTATAGGTATTTTCCTTATTTTATTTAGCTATTGGAGCATGGAAGTGAAGGATAATTGAATAAACAATAAGGTTGGAAATGGAAGCATGTCTTAGAGAAAGGGGGGGTTGTTGGTCGGCCTTGGAGAATGGATGAAGCATGGCTGAAACTCCCTATGTTCTTACTCCATTTGGTGCTGGCCGAATAAGGAAAATAGGAGGGGCTTGGCATTCTCGGTTTTGAAGGTGTTTGGGGGTTGGTTCTAACTAACATTTTCTCCCTTGGTTGTGGCCGAATAAAGTAGGGTTGAGGGACCCTTGTAGACGATTTCTGATGGCAAGAAGGTGCCTAGGCTTTTAATTATTCCCTTCCTTTTTAAGAGTATTCATGGCCAAAATGGGGGCTTTCACTTTCGGCTTCGAGAAATGTAAGAAGGTGCCGGAATTCTTGGCCTTGTTCTCCTTCCTTTCAACTCGTTTCTAGGCCAAACCCAAGACATTGTTTTGTTTTCTTTACCTTGTGAGGGCCGAATCTTTTAGTAAGTATCTCTCAACTTTCGATCTCTTACATTACTTTCGGAGTGCCAAAAACATATGTAAGGCCTTGGTAAAGGTTGGTCGAGTGCCTTTAAACAATTTTTAGTGTATCCCTTGTAGGTAGCCGATACTTAGAGGCTTGGAATTGTCTTGTGGGTCTCGTCTCTTCAAGGGCCTTGACTATTCAAAGTATAAAAGGGAAATTTCAGAATCTCGGTAGACAAGGTATGAGGTTATTGACTTTCGGCCGAAGGCCACTTTGATATCTATGTATGACCAAATGTACTCTATATTTTTAGGGGGACTAATCGGCTAGAAATCTGAAATTTCGAGTTCTCAAATCACACGGGTTTGTGCTAAGCAAGGTTCAGCCTAAGGTCCTATTTTGTTATGAGATGACCGATCCTTTGGAAATTTGTTAGTAATTCGAATAAGACCCCTAATACTGATCTATGATGGCCGAATATAGGAGCATTGCGAGGACTAGTTCGTGACTTCTGTAACATCGCATAGGCACGGGAGCGCTAGTTAAATCTTCGATTAAATAGGTATGTAAGCTCTTACACACTTTATTAGTATAAATTGTTATTCAATGATAATTATAACCTCTTATGTAGTAACCATGCCTAGTGGGCATAAGCTCGGCTTCGGGTAAGTCCCCTATTACTCGATTTACGATATGTTGTATATGCCATCATATGCTGTGAAATACTATGCTATATACGATTGTATGATATGTGGGATCATGATACTTGTGATATGAGCATGATGATGGTGGGATTGATGAGAGGGAGTAATATTCGTGTCGACGGACACCAGTGTTTTGGTAACACATTGTGACTACGGTCACCAGAGGTTTGGTACCTCCAGAGGTTTGGCACCTCACAGCGTCTCGTCCCTGTGGCTTAGTACCACCGTGGGTTGGCCCCACAATTGAGATACGGGATCGACGCCAGTGATTTGGTATCACACGATGGGTTGGCCCCATCATTTGATTGTGAGTTCGGGTCACCAGTGGTTTGGCACCACCAGTGGTTTGGCACCACACGTATTGACGGATATTGTGACTTCGGGTCACCAGTGGTTTGGCACCACCAGTGGTTTGGCACCACACGTATTGACGGATATTGTGACTTCGGGTCACCAGTGGTTTGGCACCACCAGTGGTTTGGCACCACACGTATTGACGGATATTGTGACTTCGGGTCACCAGTGGTTTGGCACCACCAGTGGTTTGGTACCACACGGGGTAGGAAAGGAGCATGGATGGCTAGGTTGGGTTGCATAATTGCATGTCATACTAATATCTTGTGTATGAGTGTTATTTCCGGGTTGGGGATTTATACACTGAGTCCTGGTGACTCACCCCTTCCCATGTCATCTTGCAGGTGAGTAGAGCACGGATGCGGAGCCGAGGAGAGCTCGAGGCGGTCATGTTGGTTTTGTGGACTTGAAATTTTATTTTGCCCCGTTTTAAGTTATCATTCACTACAATTCGATTGGGTTGTAATATGGCCGCTTATTATTATTTTGGATGGTTAGGTAGCTGTTTTTACTTTATTATATAACTGATGAACTTACGAACGGTTATGCAAATCGGTTAAAAGTAACGTTTTCAAAAAAAAAAAAATAAGTACTCGTACGCGTTTTCAAAAGTGCTACCATCGGGTAACGAAGTTTTCTAAACTATTGATCACCCTATTGTTCTAAAATTTAAGGGTCAAATGGTTTTAAAGGTAGAAAGGATTTTCAACTCAATCGGATTCACCAAATCACCCCACTTGAGTTTCAACGAACACCGTTTTATACCCTTAACAAAATTTCCTTAAATTTCTACTATTCATCCAACCCTTTCAAACTTCTTTTTATTCCGTAACATACCAGATCCGGTCATGGCTCGTGGGCCGGGTTTGGGGTGTTACAGTTTTCTTCGGTATTTCGGTCGATTAACAGCATATTTCACACACCATTTTGGATATGTATATGGAAGGATATGAGATTACACACCTTATTCGAAATCCGTAACGCGAAGCTCTCCGCGACACCAAAAATACGAGTCACTTATTACGAGGGATAGATGATCAGGCGATTTGATTCCTATCGTGACCGATTAGTCCAAACTATTAATCCATTTAGGAACCAATTGAATAAAGAACGATATCAAATAATCCATAAAGAACTCCTTACCTTGTTGACATTGGATTTGAATTCCACCACTTGACTTATGGCTAGAATGATACACGACCACCCACTTAGAACACAATTTAATCGAAGAAAAGAGTGTCTACCCAAATGAGAAAAAATTTATGAAGGAGTGATTGTGGATTGAGAGTGTAGGCAAAACAAGGGAGAAAGATGAGCAAATGTGCTAGAGTGTTGACCAAATTTCTATTCATAAATTTCTATCCAAACTTCTCACCTCAATTCCCATAAATTTTCTTCTCTTTTTTTTTTTTTACCTACTCCACTCTCCAAATTCTTTTATTTCTTTTTCATCCACCTACTCTACTCCTCAAATTCTTTTATTTCTTTTTCATCCACCTACTCCACTCCTCAAATTCTTTTATTTCTTTCCTTTCTTTTTCCTTATTTTCCTCCTTATCTTATCTTTTTAGTCATCATTTCATTTTTCTTTTATTTCTTTCCTTTAATAATGCCATGGTTGACACTTGGAAGAGCATACAAAAATAAATCCAAAATTTGCAAAAGATGGGATTTGAACCCCTTCCCTCAAGGTACTTCACTTGATGCCATAACCTCCTTGCCATATGCTCATTTATGCTAGCAATTTACTCTTTTATTTCCATAAGCCTCAATGCCACTTACTATCTCTCCTTAATAGGCTTAAACAAAAAATTTTACTAAGGCCCAACTTGAACTCGAAACTTCATAGAACCCCGTAACTTTCTAAAATCATCTTCTTAAAAGTCCAACTTGAAATAATGGCATTCTCTTGTTCTCAAAAATTTTAAACACTCCTATGCCCAAGGCCCATTGGGCCCATTCCTACTAGGCCCAATTTCGGGATGTTACATTTTCACATTTCCAACCCAGGAAAAATTATACTTATGTTGAAATTACATTTCAATTTAGAGAATATAATCCGTATTCTTTAAATGCTCTATTAGATACAGGAGCTACAACTAGTAGCTGTAGAGAAAATGCTATTCCATCAGAAAAATGGGAACTTATGAGAAATCCAATAAGAGCTGTTGGAGTAGATGGTAATGAAACTTTAATTCTTTTTAAAGCAAAAAATATACCAATCTACATAAATAATGTAAGATTTGTGATTCCTAAATTATTATGTTTTCATGAAATGCATGGAGATATATATTAGGTAATAATTTTATATATCAACATTTACCATTCTCTATCGATAAAAATTTTATTATATTAACTACTGAAAATACTTCAGTAGAAATACCTTTAGTAGACAATCACAAATATATTTGTGTTAAAAACTTTACACCACCTCAGAAAGAACAGATTAAACAACTTGAAACAAATCATTGGTTGTTTAAAATATTAGAAAATAATTTTAGTGAAGAACCATTAAAATTATGGAAAAACAGTCCTAGATATTGTACCATTAAACTAGAAAATCCTAATAAAATTATTAGGGTAAAACCTATGATCTATACTAAACAAGATATAGATGAATTTGATATACAGATAAAAGAATTATTAGATAAAGGATTAATAGAAGAAACTAATAGTCCACATTCTAGCCCTGCTTTTATGGTAAGAAACCATGCAGAAATAAAAAGAGGAAAAGCTAGGATGGTTATTAATTATAAAAGACTAAATCAAAATACTATTTATTCCAAGAAAGGAAGTTTTAATAAATCAAGCTAAACAAGCAAAATATTTTAGTAAGTTTGACTGTAAATATGGCTTCTGGCAAATCATGTTAACAGAAGAATCTAAACCATTAACAGCTTTTAGTGCACCTAATGGTCATTACCAATGGAGAGTAATGCCATTTGGATTATGTAATGCACCACAAGTCTTCCAAAGATGGATGGACTCTATATTTAAAAAATATAAAAAATTTTGTGTAGTATATATAGATGATATTCTAATTTTTTCAGAAACACTGGAAAATCATAGAAAACATCTAAATATAATAGCTAGAGAGTTTATAAAACATGGAATAATATTAAGCCCTAAGAAAATAGAATTAGAAAAAATTGAAATAGAATTCTTGGGATTAATATTATCATCTGATGGTCTTAAACTTCAAGATCATATTATCGTTAAAATAAAAGAATTTCTTGAAAAAATTGTTGATAAGAAACAGCTTCAACAATTTCTAGGAATTGTTAATTATGGTAGAAATTTCTTTCCTAACTTATCTAAAAAATTAGATGAGTTATATGAAAAATTGAAAAAGGATAAACCTTTTGAATGGACTAAAAAAGATTCAGATATTATAAAAATAATAAAGTCTGAAATAAATTATGTTCCTAAAGTTTATTTACCTAAACAAGGTGATAAATTAATTCTTGAAACAGATGCCTCCGATAAAAATTAATTTGTATTAAAAGCTAAAACAATAGCTAATGAAGAATTAATTTGTGGATATAGTTCTGGAAAGTTTAAACCAAATGAAATAAATTATGCTATCTATGAAAAGGAGTTACTTGCAATAAAAAAAGGAATAAAAAAGTTCTTAATATATTTAGCACCCGAACATTTTATTATAAAAACTGATAATCAAGCAGTTAAACAATTTCTAACTAATAAAAGTTTAGAAACTGCACCAAGAAGAATTAGATAGTATAATGAATTATGCCAATTTAATTTTGAGGTTATTTATATAAAAGGCACTAATAATATGATTGCTGATTTTCTTAGCAGGCCTTATGGATAGAGGTAAAAACCCTCTAAAAGAAAAAGTTGGAGAATGGACAATTGTCCATAAAAAGCCCAACAAAGGAAAAACAGTAAGTCCTAAACCAGGATTTATTACTGTACCTACTCAAGTACCATTTTATCCTAATCAAGGATATTATGTACCTTATCCTATGGTAAACCAACCATTTGGATCACAATCACCAAACCCGGTGAATGATTTTACTTGGTCAAAAGATCCTTATTCAGTATATCAAAAAAGCTATGCTGAAATTATACAAGAAATAGAAAATTTGTTGAAAAAACAATAAATTCCTGAATTTCCTGAATTAAAAGATTTTTATAATCCAAGATTACCTATAGAATATTATAATTTTATAAACAAAATATGGAAAACCCATATTACTGACCAAAGAGCAAACTTTAGAAGAGCTCTTACACAGTTTTCAGATTTCTTAGTTGAAAAAACAACTAAAGAAAATGAAGCTCATGATTTATTACTAAAATCTGTTTTATACAGAGATTGGGATGAAATCCCAATCGAATACACAGATATTAAGGAGATAAACAATCTTCTTGATATATTCCAATATTTTATTAATAAGGGAACAAACAGTCCTATTATTAATAAAATGTTTAGAATATGTCTATATAACAAATGTAGACAAATTCTACCACCAGAAATATTTTCAAAAATAGATAGAGCTATTTGCAACCAGCAAGCTCAATTTACTGAAACTTTTTCAAAATATTATTTACAAGCTTATGTTTTTACTAATGAAATAAGAGAACAATTTCCTACTATCAAATTTAGGCTTAATCATGAACCATTTGATATAACCAGTATTGAATGGGGATTTGTTAAAGAAATAACAGTCCAAAATCTTTCTTTTTACTTATTAAAAGATTTTCCAGCTATAGTAAAATCTAGATTAACAAATTTTGTTGATTTAGATGATTTTGTCTACTATTTTCATATAGAAATATGTAGCCTTATTGGTATTGCTGAAAAGGAAAAATTTTATCAGCGTTATCAAATATGGACTATTCATAAAGTGCTTGGAGGAAGATCCCTTTCAGCAGTC